>CAAKMY010042346.1:0-18722 GCA_901111285.1 Corrigiola litoralis
GGCCACCCGAGATCGACAAGGGACTCAATAATGGCATCAGCGACGGCGGCGGCAATGGCGGCATGAGTGTCTACGCTTTGCGTCTGTGACTACTCGATGTGCGGCTGGAGCGGCGAAGGTGGCTTGCGGTAGGCCTTAGGCTGTGCGATTTGGTCGTTGGTGATTCGGGGGCGTCTAGTGTGAGCGCCGTCGTGGCTCTGGTTGGCGGATCATAATTGGCCATGCTTGTCTAGCTAGAATGATTACTGGATCTATGTTGTTGGTTTGAGAGATTAATAGAAACGACTTTGTGTGGATAAAGATATTTGGTAGGAAAGTCAACTACTTTTGTGACAGCAGGGGCACTAATAGCTTACTAGTTCTAGATATTAGAAATCCTGACTTCATATTATTGTGGAGGTAAGGCCTCAATATACAGTAGAATAGAGATTGATTGAGGTTCAATAACCAAACCCTAATATTCTAGTATACTCTAGAATATTCCTAACTAATATATCCTTCAATAATACCCTTAAAAAACAGCTTGTCTCATATGAGACCGTCTAATTTTTTGTTAAAATTAATCAGACTTAGAGCATGTTTGGCAACACATTTTCATCTAGATTCTAACTTTTTGACCATTCAAACATCTACCCAAAATTAAAAAAAGTTGTGTTGGGTAGAGTAAATTATGGGGTAGGTTGTAAATTTTAGGGAGATTTTTAGCAAAAACTAGAGAATGTAGCTTTCCTAGAGAGTTTCTTAGATGTTCAAAAATTTTGTCAAATTTACCCTCACACTTAAGTATTATTTACAGTCATTGCCCTTAAAGTATATACGTTACGTACCCATCTTTTTTCTTCCCGCTACAGAACTTTTGCAGTCATTGCCCTTACAGTATCAAAACTAGTCAACCATATCACATTATTATATACGGGTGACGGTCATGTAATTATTGTTAAAATAAAATCAGGTCTTAGTACATATGTACAAATATTTTTAATAGCTAATTGTTTTTTAAAAAAATACCATTATTTGATCAATATGTTACTATTTCATTATTTCATTATCTATTATATGAAAAAGTAATTTAAAAAATTATTTATATATGTATACATAATATGTATAATACATAAATGCATATATTCATTTTAATAAACAAATAAAAAGGATCAATGTCCTTTTACGTAATTTTGATAACTAAATAGCTAGTTGTGCCGAACACATTAATAAAAGTCAGCTACCTTGTCAGATTAACATTACCATCTACTGATCTTCAGCTACCATCTACTAAAAACGTTACCATCTATTTGAACAGTTAGCAAGCTACTGACAATCTAGTTTTGCCGAACATGTCCTAAAGTGGTATCCATACATCACAAAGTGATAACTTTACCATTGTGTTAATAAGAAATGACCACTTTAAACTCAATAATAATCAATTTATGCTCACTAATGACCATGTCTAGTTTAACGTAAAATAAGATAATTTATGCAAAAACTAAAAACATTAGGAAAGGGCAAAAACAAAAGAGGAAAGTGTGCAGTTGATGGGAACATGATAACCGTAATTGTACGTAGTGGGTGTAGACTGGTAGGTGACGTACTGACGTATATACCCCAAATTACACGAATCATATATTATCACACAAATTAATAAATAACTGCCCCTTTCTTATTTCCACAATTTCAATTTAATTAATACAGCGCCAACAATTTTACGTTCCTTTCTTCACTTCCCCCCAACATTTCTTTGTTTCTTTGCTAACAAAAAATCTCTCACAATTGGTTGCTTGCATTTGAAGCATTATACGCAATCATTATACACGGGTCTCTTGTAACAGACAAGCCATTTATGGCAGTGTAGGTTCTTGATTGGTACATTTTACGTGTGGTTGTTTACCTGTTACATCCCACTAAAGAATTTGTGAATATATTATCGTTTTTGGGATCGTTGTATTCAAGGAATTGTGTCTGGTTTTTTGGGTTCATTGGAGATCATTTGCCTAATTGAGAATTGGGTTTCTCTTATTTTGGGTTTATTGGACATAATTTGCGTAATTGAGAATTGGGTATGCGTGATTTTTGGTTCATTGGACATTATTTGGCTAAATGAGAATTTGGTATGTCTTGTTTTGGGGTGACTGGAGATTGTATGGTGTTATGAGAAATGGGTGTGTGTGATTCAGGCTTAGGTGAAGAGTTGGTTTCTTGGACTTGGTTTTAGTGTGTGTAGCTATGAAGAGGCAGAAAGGCGAACCGCCTGGTCCGAGGAGATTTAGATTGTCGTATTTTCTGTTGTTTGTAGCTGTACTGTACTTGGCTTTCATTGCATTTAAGTTTCCTGCACTTTTGGAGATTGCTTCTGGTTTGAGTGCGGATGATAGTTATGGAGTAGGTTTAGACGATACGGAAGTGAGGAAACCCTCTGTTGTTTCGATGTATAAAGATCCATTACACACAATGTTGGAGGCTAATCAAAACCAACATGTGGAACACCAAGGAAGTGGTTTTAAACCTATAAGGCCTCTTAAACATCGGTATGGCCGGGTTAAGGACGATACTATGGGGGAGACGAACAGGAGTAGTGATTTGTCAGAATTGGAAAGAATGGCTAATGAGGCTTGGACTTTGGGCTTGAAGGCATGGGAAGAGGTAAGAAGTTATGATATTGCTGATATCAATGAGAATTCTATTCTTGAAGAGAAGGCAGAGTCTTGTCCTTCATGGGTAGAGACGAGTGGGAAAGATTTGTTGAGCCGAGATCATGTCATGTTCCTTCCATGTGGGCTTGCTGCAGGCTCTTCTATTACAGTAGTGGGCACACCACATTATGCTCATCAAGAATTTGTGCCTCAGCTAGCAAAGTTCAGGAATGGTAATCCGTTGGTTATGGTTTCACAGTTCAATGTAGAGTTGCAGGGGTTGAAAGCAGTGGAAGGGGAGGCTCCACCAAAAATTCTGCATCTGAATCCTAGACTGAGAGGGGACTGGAGTCGCAGACCAGTTATCGAGCACAACACATGTTATAGGATGCAATGGGGTAAAGCTCATAGATGTGATGGTAGACCCTCAGAGAAGGATGAGGATATGCTGAGTAAGGCTTGTCTTTCCTCTTATTCAGCTTTCTTTCTGTTTATACATTCATATTTACCAGTATTGTCAATGTATAATGGCTTGCTACCTGCCTGTTTATAATAAAAGGCGCACCTTCTATGTGCTGCCTTTATGAAAACAATGCAACTGACCATTAGGCCGTGAGTTTTACATGATCTGGTAGGAGTAGTTCAATCTAATGCCGTATACCTATCTTATGTAACATTGAGCTTTGCATGATATTTGAGAAGTGATTAAATCCAAATGATGTTTTGTGCCTCACTTCTAGTTGAAGTAATTGGCTTACTCTGGCTAGGTGATAAGAATTGCTAGACCATTTTGGTTGTTTAAAATGTGTAGTAAATGTAATATTATTTGGCCTTACATAATTTTGAGATCCATATTTACGAGTGTATTCTCCAGCTACCCGAAAACTATCGAGTTCACTAATTTTTGGTCATTGTCAATTTATATTGAGCATTAGGGGGGGGGGGGAAGCAGTTCTCAATAACTATGGCTCTATTTGTCGAGATCTAGCTGCTTGGTGAAAACCACATAAATCAGGTCCCTTGCCATTTCTAGTATAAGGTAAGGAGATGATCCAATCGGCACTTTATCACATATTCACACTGAAAAGAAAATAGAAAGATTTTTTTGGGATTTGATCTAGTGCATTAGAAGGTATCAGATGATTTTGGTGGAACTTGAGAAAAGTTGGAGCACAATGGTGGGTTTATTTATTTGTCCTGCTTCATCTCATTCTCCTCTGTTCTCGGTTATCTCCCTTGTCCCCATTGATGTTCAACATATGGACTTCAAATGGAACTGATTAATACATTGGGAGAGCTCCTTTCCCTTGCACATCATATTGGTGCATCATTCGTTTTTATTGATTTTTAAAATCGAAGTTACTATAGGGCTAACCTTGGGTTTGAATAGCACTTTGCCGGCCTTTTCATTTTCTTATTTATCTTAGATAAGCCTCTTTCACTCGATAAACCCCGGTGTTATGGATTACCTACGGTTTGCCAGAATTTTCTAGCGGTATATTCGGTATCCGAATTAGATATCTGATATGCATTGCTATGAGTGTGATGAGTTGTGATGTAAAAAACTGGCTTGAATCCTTGTGTTACTTCTAACTTTCTTGTTCTGAAGCCTAAGAGAACAGTAGCTATACTATGATCTTTGGGAATATATATTCGCTAACTAATGTCTATAACAACATCAACCAACAATCGAACCTTAATCCCAATTGATTTGTTATGGATTACCAACGTGAAACTAGTCAAACAATATGGACATGAATCGAAATTGGCCAACTAATGTCTAAATTAATACATTTAGGGACAAACACTCTGCTTGAGGACTCCCTCCTTCCTCCATGATATTTGTGTGTCTTCTTCCTTGGTTAGCTATGTGCCCCCTTCCCCTCCTCCAGGGAATCATGACTATACAGATATTACTCCCGTGAGCTGTTGTGGATCTGTGGCAACCACTAAACTTTATTGTAGTATTATTTTTCGCTTTCTTAAATCAATGCCATTTCTCGTTTAATCAACAGGCTAGCAAATCCCTTTCCCCCTTTCCCACCCTCCGTCGAGTCAGGGTGACTGACTGAAATGCTTAATCCTATAAGTTACTGTAATAATGTACCATTAATTTACCACATGTGTTGTGATCTTCCCCTTCTGTAAACTCCAGTTTGATCTTAAATCTGAAACATGGGCTGTGTACATGTCTGAGGTAAAAGAGATAGTACATTGTTCAAATGACTTAACACATTAGCTGTATTTCACCTATGATTTTAGTATTAGCTGTCTTACTTATTCTGATCTTTTGAATTTGGGATTTTTATATTTTTATGTATTTTTCCACAGTTGATGGGTACAGGAGATGTGAGAAGTGGATGCATAATGATGTGATAGATCCCAAGGAATCTAAAACCCATTCATGGTTTAAGCGATTTATAGGCCGTAAGCAAAAACCAGAACTAACATGGCCATATCCGTTTGCGGAGGGTAAAATGTTTATCCTCACTATTCGTGCTGGCATCGAGGGGTACCATGTCAGTGTCGGGGGTCGACATGTCACCTCATTTCCATATCGAACGGTATGTCTTTGCAATGACGCAGTAGCTTCTCACTATTTTTTGGGCTAACTTCTTGATGTATTTCAAGTTATCTATCTCTGTGTATATATACTCTTTTTATGAGTGTTACATTAGCCAGCTGTTGCTGTAAGGTCAGTGAAGCATATACCTTTTTATTAATGCTTTCTGTAGTTATGTGTATATACTCTGTTTATGTGAGTGTTACATTATACTCTCCAGTTTTAGGTGAACCACGTCTGGCAGCGAAGCTGCAAGCCATGGTTGTGAAAATTTTAATCAAGCAACTATGAGATATTTCTCCCTTTAGATCCTCTCTCTGCTCTACATTGTGTTTGACTCTGTTCTCGTGTCTGTTTGATCTTCTCTCCTCACCTCCCTTCGTCTTCTTTTTGTCTCTTCCAGCTCTTTTTACTCAGAAAAATGTCATTTGCTTTTTCTTTATGCTCTCATTTTCTGCTTGAGGAAAATTTTGCTTCTTGTCCCAATCTTCCAATTTTCTATTGTTCTCGCATATTCGCTTTTGTGTTACATATTTCACATACTATTAGAGATTCGACTAGTTCACTTTTCATTAGATGTGATGTTATATACTATTACTGGGCACTACTTATAGCTTTTTGAACAATTTGTGTCTCGTGGCTTATACCTTGAGCCTTGAGGCAAGGTTTCCTCATTCTGTTGGTGGATGTTTCACTTCTAGCATCACGGATGGTTTTGGGTCTACGAAGTTGATTACGATCTTTAAGAATGGTGATGATAATGGCGGTGCTTGATAGTTTGTGTGCTCATTCAGAAACATTTTTCATTCCAAGGCTAAAGATTGCCTATTTGTATTAACTTTCAAAGTACGCTATCGTGTTGTTTTTGTAGTCCATTGTTTTCCATCTGGTGTTTGCTTTTTTTATTGGCGGTTTGTTTATTTTGGTTTCAATGGCACATGTAGTAACTAGCATGTGTGTGGTTATCTGTCATGCCTTGGCTACTTCTTCAGGGGTTTGCTCTAGAAGATGCTACCGGTTTAGCAGTTCAAGGTGATGTGGATGTTCATTCCATTTACGTGACCTCACTGCCTAGTACTCATCCAAGTTTTGCTCCCCAAAATGTACTAGAGATGACAGCAAAATGGAAAGCACCCTCTTTACCTAAGAAACGTATCCAACTTTTCATTGGTGTACTCTCTGCCACCAATCATTTTGCAGAACGCATGGCTGTTAGAAAAACATGGTTGCAGTCGGCAGAGGTCAAGTCTTCAAATGTAGCTGTTCGTTTTTTTGTTGCTCTGGTAAATGTGCTTTCCTGCTTTAGTTGTATCTTTTTTATTTCAGATTTACAGTTGAAGAATGACGTCTTGCTCTCCAGCTGCCAGTTCTGTCTTTTATGTGTACATATCTTGCTTTTGTGTTTTGCATGTGCCTTACCAATTCAGCAAAGCTGCTTGTATAATAGGATTTCCAGCTGCTGCATAGCAACTATTATTTGTGAATTGCCTTTACATTACAACGACCGAATGGGGGTGTCCATAATGCTAGATTAGTTTGGTGTTTGAGCTAGCTTGTTGGCTCCTGGTGGTTAGTTTTGCTTCTCTATTTTGAAAGGATTAGGGACTTTATATTGCTCTGTTTATTTCCCTTTATTGAAGACTGAAATTCCCTTCTAATCTCTTTCAAGGAAAAAAAAAACTGTATATACCGTAATTGGGGTTTATAACAAGCTACACTTGTAAAGAACTTTGGATATGAAAGTATAAATTTGGAAAGAAAATGCCATGTATTAGATGCCATCTTCGAAGTGCCTACAAGTGGTCAATAACTTTGAAAAATCGTTTTTAATAGGAAAATAATTTTCATTGATATGAAAGAAACATATTACAGAGTGGAGAACCAGTAGCTCCTAGAAAAGTCGAGTTTCAACCACATTATATTATTTTTAAACAACCAACGCTTTGATGCTGTCCCTTATTTTCCATTTATATTACTTGTGTAAAACTTCTATTCCAGTTCCGAGACAGAAATTTGTGTCTGGGTTAATCAATATGGTGATAGCAGTAGTGTATATTTCCTCTCAATTTTTATTTTGTGTGACGATTGCATGCAAGACTTCATGATCATGGCATAGAAGTGAGTCTACTTTGTTATGATGATGTCTTGTGCTTTAGATTTCGTACATGGAAATGGTTTGTTCTTGATGTCTAATTGGAAACCAATATATATTTCGCCGATTTTCTAATTGTATGCATATTATAGTTTAATATCGATGTCTTTTATTCATTTTGCTGGTCGGTTCTGGTATAAGTTCTGCTGCTTACTGATATGTACTCTAATTGCCCAAGTAGAACCAACGGAAGGAGGTCAATGCGATTTTGAAGAAAGAAGCATCTTACTTTGGTGATATTGTGATTTTGCCTTTCCTTGATCACTATGAGCTAGTGGTTCTTAAAACAATTGCTATATGTGAGTATGGGGTAAGTCATCATTTGTCTCAAGTTCATCCTTTCCTGAACGATCTTTTTAGAAGATTTACTAGTTCACCTTGAAACGATATGCATTTGGTTTAGCCAGCCTTCAATTATAAATAAATCTTTCTGCAGGTTAAAAATGTGACAGCTACATACATTATGAAATGTGATGATGATACATTTGTGAGATTAGACATGGTGCTGAAACAAGTTAAGGCGATCTCCCCTGAGAAGTCCCTTTACATGGGCAATTTAAATCTCTTGCATCGACCTCTTAGACATGGCAAATGGGCAGTTTCCTATGAGGTACAAATTCTGGGCTATAATATGAATGCAGTATATCCAAATTTCATTATTTCTTTCTAAAACCTGTTCATATTCATTGGAATCTCTTAGCATCCTCTCAAATTGTGGAAACTGTTTCCAGACAAAACTGATATTTTCCACATGTTAGATTTGTGGGTTTGGGGAGAACAAAGAATAAAAGCTACTCCTTGAAATGTTTGTCGCTACCTACCTTATGGTGTATATGGACTGAGCGAAATTCTTACTTATTCTTGGGGAAGTGTCATTCTCTGCATTATGTTTGGGGTCGATTGTACTCATAGCATCTTCAAGGGAAAAGGTTTCAGGTGCTTTCAAGAGTATCCTGGCTTTTCTTTTTACAAAGAAATTGGGTGTCTTTGTAATGACTTTGTTTAGGCGAAGTGCTTATCTTCCTTTGCTACTTTGGTCTTGTTATCTTTGACTAAAACTTGCTGACAGGAACTAAATTTACTAAAGTAAGGCAATCAATTACTGAAAGGAACTGAATCTTACTAGTTTTTTTGTGGAGGGAGGTCTGGAGTTGTTTTGAAGAAGTTAGGCTTGGTTTATTTACTTTGAGTAGTTTGAAACAATTTCTTTTCCGTTTGCTTGATCATGATTGCTTGTGTAACAGGAGTGGCCGGAAGCAGTGTACCCTCCGTATGCTAATGGCCCCGCGTACATAATCTCTATTGATATTGCTAGCTTCATTGGCGAACAGCATGCAAATGAGAGCTTAAGGGTCAGTTGGAGAAAATGAATAACTGCTTTTACTACTAGCTAAGTAATTTATCACCTAGCAGTCATCGCCACTAGCTAGTTAAATTTGCCTTGGTTGTTTTCTGTGCAGCTTTTTAAGATGGAAGATGTCAGCATGGGTCTGTGGGTTCAGCAGTTCAATAGCTCCCAACGTGTGCAATACTCCCACAACTGGAAATTTTGCCAGTATGGATGCATGGAAGGGTATTTTACTGCTCATTATCAATCCCCAAGGCAGATGCTGTGCTTGTGGAACAATTTAGTCAAGGGCCCTCCTCTTTGTTGCAACTTCAGATAGAAAGGGGCAAATTTTTCGGTTCGACAGATTTGTGCAGTTACCCAAGTTATTTTCCAGGAAATGCGAAATTTTGGTATGTTGGTATCCCCGGCTATAGAGATGGCTATAGAGATGGCTGCTTCACGGGACATTCACATTCCTGCATCAGTTGAGTGAGCAGGGCAAATTGATTTGACACATATAGCTCCAGCTACAATTTTAACGCTCCCTCCAGCACTGTATACGTTGGTGTATATACTTAGCGAGATGTGTAGTTTCTGATAAAACATTTATTTTCCACTGTGGGGCTTTTGATTGGGTTGGTGTAGGTTGTTAAGGTAGGATTTGAAGCACTAGTTCTGAAGGCTACACTGTATACAGCAATGAGAAAGTGAAAACATGGAGTTGAACAGCATATCAACTCTACAGAGCAACATATGTTATGAATGAAACGAATGCGTGCAAAGCATTATGTCAATACTAGTTATAGACTTATAGGGGCATGCGATGCACGGGCTTGTTACTCATTCCAAAGTACAATGTCCTTGAACATATAAACATTAGAGTTGTACGTAGTACATGTTTATTATATACTCAACTAACATCTTTATCGTATTTTGATAATTGAACATACTTTTTCATACTATTAAACATTTAAATTTAATAATATAGCGTTTATTTGTATTCAAATTAAATATCTATACAAATATATCGACCGTGTTCCAGTGTCTTATATTTTAGAGTTGTGCCCCATGTATGTATCATATCCGTCTCTGCCTACGTCCAAGTGTTCAACACTTTAGCCTAGGTTGTGATTGCCCCATATCAGATAGTTAGATTTTCTCCCAACAATCGATAGGGGCCCATCTATTTTAGGACAGTTTTACCATCCCCTCCATTTACATATGGCATTTAGTTTTGAGGTATAAACATAACTATTTTTTTTTTTTTTTGGTGCGAGGTATAAACATAACTATGAGTATCACTCACCCACTTTAATTTACACAAGTCCATACCTCACATGAGCGCATAAAGGCATAAACTATTGAGCTTTAAAAACCTAATGTAACATGTTGAAAATTCATTGCTATTTTCAATTTTGAAAGTTCACTTTTATATAATTCAAAAATTCAAATTTCTATCTTAAAGCTTACATTTTTATTTTGAAATCCTATATATTTGACAATATCTTAGGCTTTGTTCTCTACAAGACAACTTTAAAAGCAGTTTTGTTTTTTCCTTGAAATCCTCAATATTTCAAATCTATACTCTTATCTTAAACACCTAAGATCTTCTAAGTTGAGGACACGTGGCCTATATTTATTAAACCATTAAATTGCTATTATCATCTATACTATATATACTAATATCATCTCATTTCTATGTCTGTGACCTTTTGTAATTTGTAACAATCATGGTTTTATTAGCTTTTAATTTAACTCATAATGAACTCATTATTAAGTGAAACTTCTATTCTATTATTTGTCTATTGGTTTTCGCTCTTCTTCTCAAATTAACTGCAAAAACTTTATATAAGACCTGAAAATGCTAAACAATTAGGATCCCCTTTCAAAACTCGATACCCATAACATCAAATTGTTTTTTTGTATCATATGTTTTGATGTGTTCTTTCCCACAAAGTGACATCATAAAGAAAATCGATGATTAAAGTAATTGGATTCCACGTAAATTTAATATTTTCTTTCTTATGATATTCCTATATATATATATATATTTTTTTGCTTATTTTCTGCATAACCCTCTAATTTAATTGTGTTTATTTCACCTTGATTTTAACTATGTCTAGCTCAATTATTGATTTCTACTATAGCATCTATTTCTCTCTAACATAATGACCAAATCATTGTTTAAGGTTTTAGGTGCATACTAACAATGTTCTTGATTATAAAATTTCTAATACAATTATCATAATATTTTTTTTCTTTACAACCATAGGTGATACATATAAATTTCTATTCAAGTCAGTAACAAAAGAAGTATTTTTCAACAATTATTACTCTTTATGTTTGTATACATTTTTTTTAAACTCATCTTTCTATATATGATCCTTATTATTTAACTTCATATGCTTAATGAATGTGAAAACTATTACTGATTTGCATGGCGAAATATTCAATGATTTGAGTTTTGTGCTCATGTATTTTATAAGCATGTTTTATACTCCGTATGTAACATCTTTTTTCTTTTTTCTCTACCTTATTTGTACCTATAGTTCAAGTGATTTCTTTTACTTTGGTTTTTGTTGTGTTAAGGAAAAATTCATAAAATTGAGACTATGACAAAGATATATATTAACACAAAAAGAATATAAAATCTGTCACGTTAATATATATCAATAGATGAATTCTTTTTCTTAGATATATATTAACTCAAAAAGAATATAAAAACATGGGATGAGAAACTAGTAAGTTCTTAAAAATTCTCTTAAAAATACCATATTGAAAAAGTTGGGCCTCCCTAAAGTAATGATATGTTTCCCCTTAAAAACTTGAAATACTTAAAAAAATCTAATGAACCCAGCGCAAAAATCGCATAAGCAAAAAAATAAGAGGTGAAAATTACAAGTTGCAAATCTCCCCTTTTATAAACACCCATTTTGGCCTTCCCTTCTCCTTACGTCCCCAGTTTCACCCTTTTCACCTTCGTTTCTCCTCAACATCCTTTCCCAGGTACTAACATTATTTCCTCGCCATTTCTTTTTTACTTTTCATGTCTCACTTTCTTTTGTTTTTCATCTCAAATATGTTTCTATATTGCTTTCTTATAAATGTTGTTAATGCTGGTACCAAATAAATGTTGTCTTATTGAGTTGTTACGTAGTAGTAGTATGCCGTAATTAATAATAATATGTTCTGGATCTGATTTTGATTAATATAGAATAACGACGATAACCCATAATGGATCCCGCTCTAGGCGAGCTATAGGGTGGTCTAAAATTTACGCAACCTTACCTCCAATTAATCTAGAATGACTGGTAGAGATGGTGTTTCTGAAAGGCCTGCAACAATACAGGAATTGACATTGGTTAATATATTAGTTAATGACTTATAATAGATTTGCGATAATGCGAGCTGTGATAGCCATATTCGTGGTGGGGATATTTCTCCATATATCAGTGGGGGCTCGCCTATTTTGGGGAGGTATTACCCTTCCGCAAGGGGAAATACGGTGGTGTGCTTGTGAAATGTGGCCCCCTACTGATATATGGGGAAAACTAACCCAACACGGATATGGGGAGTATATTCTCCTTGTGCTATCTTTACACCGAGACATTGATTTTTTTTTTGGGTGGCTAGATTATTGATGAGCTTGTTGTGTATTTAACTGAGATACTGTGATAAGTTAGATTTAAATAAAAATGAGATCCAGAGTATGGTTGTCTAATGATGTAAGGCAGAAATGAAGGACAAATTTTTTGTATTTGACTCTAGTCGCTGTTACATTGTATCCATTATGTGCAAGGTAGAGCAGATGTCTCGTCGTTTGAAGGTTTTACTCGATGAAACATAATTTTCAAACTTCACTGTTGGGATTTAGTGGTGCATTAGTTGTGGATCTGGTATTCGGCGTGGCATTGTTGTATGCCATACTGAGCCATTGTGCTTTTGATTTATTGTTTTGGAGTCATGCGTTGCATTTCGAGCGTTGCACTTAATTAATGGGTTTCACGCATGAACCAACGCTACAGCGACACCCTTTTCTAGAAATGAAAATAGAAAATAGGAGATTTGTTATCCTCTTTCTTTCTGGAGTAGGGCAAATTGTTCTTTTCACATTCGTAGGTTAGATTGGCTGGAATATTAGCAATGCAAGGTGAGATGCTTGAGCCTGTTGATGGATTGTGTTTTGAGTGTTATGCATGGGCAATGGGTGTTATTGTATGAACAATTGGCAAATTTATACCCTTCTCAGCTCTTATATCAGATCCGAAATATGGGGACTTGTTTTTTTGTGTTTCTTTCTAGAGGCAAGAGAATCTTGCTTATGGTCTTACCCTCCATCACCAGGGCAAAATAATTTTTATCAAAATTATCAAGTATGTATTTGGAACTTAGTTATGCGTTGAATTTCGAGCGTTATACCTTGATAATGGGTATTATGCATGAACCAATGCCAAAGTAACATCCTCCTCTGGAAAAATATTAGAGTGGTTTAGTTTTTATAAAAATCCTCTTTCTTTCTGGAGTTGGAAAAATTTTCTTTACTTTCGCTCTTAAAAGCAAGGGAGAATAAGTAACAGTAAAACCTAGTGTTGCGTTGAATTTCGAGCGTTACATCTGGATAATGGGTGTTATGCATGAACCAATGCTAAAGTAATGTTCTTCTCTGGAATTCTCTAAGAAGTCGGTGGTATTGTACATCCCTCTTTTCTTCCAGAGCATGAAAATTAGTTGTATACACTATGCTTAGGATTCTATCATAAGTGATGCTTCAATTTAACCAGTTCCACCGTACCTTGCTGAGGTTGCTTTTATAATTGTCGTTTGTCGATTCCTCTGTTTCTTTTTGTTACCTTTATGCACATATTATGTGTTCTACTCTGACTTATGCTAAAATAAGGTGTAGCACTCACTGCTAGTCATGAGACTAATTCGTTATCTCATTTTTGTATGATAGAGATGGAGACCTTCCTTTTCACATCTGAATCTGTCAATGAAGGCCACCCAGACAAGATCTGCGACCAAGTCTCAGATGCCATTCTTGATGCTTGCCTAGAGCAAGACCCAGAGAGCAAGGTTGCATGTGAGACTTGCACCAAAACTAACATGGTCATGGTGTTTGGTGAAATCACAACCAAGGCTAAAGTTGACTACGAAAAAATAGTTCGCGACACTTGTAGAGGCATTGGATTTGTGTCTGCTGATGTTGGTCTTGATGCTAACAACTGCAAGGTCATTGTCAACATTGAGCAACAGAGCCCTGATATAGCACAAGGAGTTCATGGTCACTTCACAAAGAAACCTGAGGATATAGGCGCTGGTGACCAAGGACATATGTTTGGATATGCCACTGATGAAACGCCAGAGTTGATGCCCCTAACTCATGTCCTTGCCACCAAGCTGGGTGCTCGGCTGACTGAGGTTAGGAAGAACAACACTTGCCCTTGGCTTAGGCCTGATGGTAAGACCCAGGTTACTGTTGAGTACAGAAATGAAGATGGAGCTATGGTACCTCTAAGGGTTCACACTGTTCTTATCTCTACGCAACACGATGAGTCTGTCACAAATGACCAGATTAGAAAGGATTTAAAGGAGCATGTGATCAAGCCTGTTATTCCTGCCCAGTACATTGACGACAAGACAATCTTTCACTTAAACCCCTCCGGCCGTTTTGTTATTGGAGGACCACATGGGGATGCTGGCCTAACAGGTCGCAAGATTATCATTGATACTTATGGTGGATGGGGTGCTCATGGCGGTGGTGCCTTCTCTGGAAAGGATCCAACAAAGGTGGACAGAAGTGGTGCTTACATAGTCAGACAGGCAGCAAAAAGTGTGGTGGCTGCAGGGCTAGCAAGGCGCTGCATTGTGCAGGTCTCTTATGCCATTGGTGTGCCTGAACCACTATCGGTATTTGTCGACACCTACAAGACCGGGAAGATCCCTGACAGAGATATTTTGGCACTTATCAAGGAGAATTTTGATTTCAGGCCAGGAATGATATCAATTAATCTCGATTTATTAAGAGGAGGCAACTTTAGGTACCTGAAGACTGCAGCCTATGGTCATTTTGGGCGTGACGATCCTGATTTCACTTGGGAGACTGTCAAACCCCTCAAACCCAAGGCCTGATTGGATCTCACTTCTGACAGGTTTTGTGATTCCATGGTCATTTATTCTGATTGGTAAAATAAAGAACTGTTGTTGAGTGCCATCCGATACGAGGAGTACCTTCTGACCCTGGCTATTAGTTAGATATATTTGTAGTTAATTGTTCCCGTTTCATGTCATTTTGTATAAGAAATTGATTCTTTTTGTAGAGCTGTTGCAACAGAAGAAACCAGCAACCATAAATTACTGAGGTTCAACATTTCATTCATTTTTTTTCCTTTTTAGGTTGTGATATGATCTCCTAGAGCAGCTACTCGTAAACTCATTTGATTATTTTTGAGTTCCTCAGTTGGAACGACTTGTATTTTTTGTTCAGTGCTTTGTTTAGTGCTTTTGTCATGTCAAATATGCTACTTCTGTTCCTTTTGAACGACCAGTATTTTCACTAAAATGTTAGATAAAAGTAGATCAATTTGCCGATTTCTGAGTAATAATTTCACCTCTATACGAGAATATCATATGTGGTCGGACAGCAACTTCATTCTGAGTAATAATTGCTCCTAAGTTGGAATCATACCAAAGATTCAGGCCTTTCACCATGTAAACGACTCGTTAGGCACATCTTCGTATACGAATATTCTATTATTCGTATCTACTTGTCTATTGCTGAAGAGTAATGTCATCCTCTTTCACTTCAGCCATCTTGTTTTGTTTCCTTGCCCACCTTCTTACTTTGATTTTCCTTTCAGAAGGTCTGAATATTAATGAAAATGTTTACCAAAATAATTTTTTGACAGCATTCTCGGACTAAAAAATCAAAGAACATTGCAAGCTCATAATAGGGCTCTAATCTTGACTAAAGCGTTAATGTTCTACTATATTTAAGAGGTCAAAGAATCATGATTTTTGGTCGTTCCATGTTCTCGTCTCTGTAATAAGTTGAGTACTGGCTCCAAAGTTTATCAATGTAGCTGATTGTTTTTACCTTTTGTCAGAGCTGCATATAATGATATAATACTCCCTCAAAATTTGAACCCAATGGAAGTTCAACTAGTTAATTATAAGTGCCATTCCCTATCCCCTCTATGCCTTGTATTTTCTTGGTTATGGATTTAGAGTTGTTTCACCTTCTTAAGGAGGATTATGTAGGTTATTACTACGTTCGTGGTTCAATCTAATCTTTTCTTATCAATTAAAAAAAAAGTTAATTATTAGTGGTCATGGAATTTTATGAATGAATATTCTCTTCTTGTAAGTTTTTGCAATATCGGCAATCTTTTGCGCCTCATTATTAAACAAATGGAGTGTGAAGGACCACTTAAGACAATAAGATAAACAAAAAATCTTTCTAATCCATTCAATATAGGTTTTGTATTTCCATCTCTTAGATATTGACTATTTGCATGTAATCGAGAAGAATTGGGAAACCAATAGACTAATACCAAGAGTTTTAGCTTCATATATAATGTTTATTCTAATAGGTTTGTTAATTAGTTATTCAAAAACATAATATAATCATGACTGTTACAGAAGACAAAAAGTCATATAAATAAGTATATTAAAGCAAAATCAATTAGATAACATTATATATTGTAGTAAGTTAATTAATTAGTAGGAGTTTAGCTTTACGGTGTACTTAAAGTCCTTTTTTATTTAATAGGTGTCACGTGTCCTCCCCATAGAAAATCACTTGGTGTTTAAGATAATGGTCTATTTAGATAGATAAGATCATTCATATGAGCACAAAAAGGGCGTATATAGTTAGTATTAGGACATAAATAGTCCTCCTCAAAATACAGGTCACCCAAGTGAACAATAAGAGAGTAATAACCATCATATCCTCCACAAGGTCATAAACTCCAAGAGAGGGTAAGCTTGTATCAAAATGTTGAAAAACTAAAATGTCCTACAAAGTACCCGTCTTTGACCTCAAACCCCTCATCAACTCTGTGAAACCCTTCCACAGCCGCAATACTCCATCTTTTCCTTGAAAAGGACACCCTTCCTTGTCAAACATACCGAGTGACATTAGGTTCCTATTCAATTTTGGAATATGCTTCACACCCTCAATGATCCTAATCACCCCATCATGGATCAAACAGAAATAAATCCAACTGCCTCACACCTAATATTATCACCCATCTTCGTTTGTTTCATAATGTAAGTTGAAAACATTTGTTCATCATAACACATATGCGACGTAATTCCACTATCAAGAACCCACCTATATCCTAGATGCTCCTACTCATGTACTACTAGTGCTAGATCTTCCTCTAAGTTGTAACCACTATATTGACGTGTCTTGAAACAAGAAGCAAGTTCAGTCCCCCTCTTAGGACATTCATTCCTCCAGTGACCCAATTCACCACAATGATGGCAACGATCCCCAATACTTAGACCCTTAGACTTGAACTTTATAGCCTTGACCGAGCAACCCTTTCCTCCAACTACAACATCCCCAACTAGACTTGCAGCAGAATCCGTCATCACTTCCTCAGTTGCCTTCAGGCGTAACTCTTTAGTATGGAGTGTTGACTTCAGTTCTTCTAGAGTCACATTTTCTTTCTCAACAATCAATGACTCAACAAAATTATCATATGACACAAGAAGCCAAACCAACAAAATCAACGCAACATCCCCATCCTCAATTTTCACATCTATATTCCTCAAGTCAAGCAATATAGAGTTAGATTTCTCGACATACTCTCTTAAAACGTACCTTGTTGTTTCAAAAAAAAGAACGTACCTTATTGCATCTGCGGGAAAAGTAAAATTTTGCTTAACAACTTGTTAGTAACAGACTTCGTCATGTACAAAGTTTTCAACTTTTGCCACAAACACATAACAGTTGTCTCATTAGCAACCTCATTGAATACCTCATCCCCCATAATAACAAAATAATGGTGGAGTAGGTCTTCTCCTCGATGGCCAACAACTCGGCCTCGGTAGGTCCCGTCGATCTGTCGTTGCCTTCCGCCTTATTGCTTGATCCAGAGGCCGTTGTCCCTACAAGAGGCTTCCATATGCCTTGCTGCTTTAAGAAACGCTCTAAGCTTTATTTGTCATAACCCTAAGGAAAATTTCATAATTGGTGCCCCGAGGTTAGGCCTAATTCACAATAGGTGCCCTCACATTTTTGTATTACCTTTTTGGTGCCCTAAGGTCACTATATAATCCACGTTTGGTGACATCCAGCTAATACCGTTAGTTTTTCCGTCAAATTTCTGCTAATGTAACATGTTAATCATTTCCAAAATAAAAGACAAGTACTGCTCTTCCCATCCACACCCAAACCCCATCAAAATAATCCCCCGCCACCCTCTTTATCAGAAAATATTGGTAATTAGAAATTATTTTAAAGTAAAAAAAAATCTGATATTAGTAGAATTTGACGGAAAAGATAACGGTGTTAGCTCGAGATCACCAAATGTGGATTATATAGTGACCTCAGGGCACCAAAAAGGTAGTACAAAAATGTGAGGGTATCAATCGTGAATTTGGCCAAACCTCGGGACACCATTTATGAAATTTTCCTAACCGTAACCTATACCTTCCCTTGAACTTGTCGATCTTTGTTCACACAGTATCATTGTCCATCACTCACAAAACCTATGTTCCCAAACCTTTGGCTCCCAGTGAGAAAGGTTTTCCAGTTTTACCCATTCTGATACTAATTGTTGTGCGCAAAGCGTGTGATCGATGATGAAATAACTACGAGCAAACAACTAAAAGACACAAGATTTACGAGGTTCACTACCAACGTAATAGCTACGTCCTCAGGGTCAGGAAAACTCTTTGTTTATGGTGGTGAGATTACAGATACAAGGTGACAGAGATTTAGATCTCAATAAGACAACCCTAGAAAACTAACTCTCTCATGAAAAAGCTCTCTTTTCTCTCTTTAATCTCACTTAATGAAATTAGGGTGTGTTGGGGTGTTTATAT
>CAAKMY010042353.1:0-12054 GCA_901111285.1 Corrigiola litoralis
CAACAAAAGTTCAGGGGTACACTGTACCCTTATTTAAAACGGGGGGTACATGGTGCATTACGTCAAAGTTCAAGGATACACCATGAAATTTCCGTTAATTAAACTGCCACAAAAATTACACTCCATGAGACTAGGTGAATTGTCATCAGATGGTGGAAGAGGAGCCAAAGTGCCTCCGCAGTTATCCTTGGCACACACATGTCTCACAAGGAAGCTACTATGAGCGGAATCTTCAACTTCATTGGCCTCCCAAGTTGATCTCAGCGTAATCTCATTATTCTCCAGGACCTCCAGCTTGGTTTCAGCCTTATTCTTGCCATCCTTAGCAGACCACTGGACCTCAACATTGCATCGGTCGCAAAGGCAGGCAAAACCAAAAAGTTCTTGCAGCCTTTTTCTCCTTTCATCATAGCTTAAACTGATACAAGCGTAACTGAAGCAAATTTCCTGTCCCTGGGGAACGTCATGTATCATCCGAATGATAATATCAGTGTTTTCATCAGTTGCACTGTCAAGGTAATCAAAACGACAGGCATTAGGTATGCAGTCATGGTTGAAGAATGAAGCTTTTGGATAGAGACCATAAGCTCTGGCAGATATTCCGCCATTTTCTGTAAGAGGCTCCATAAGACTAAAAGAATTGCAACTTTCCTTTGCCAAAAGAGATGCTATTATTCCAACTGATATGGTAGGAAATCTCTCTGGAAATGGGAGCAATGAGACGATAGAGTAAAGAAAAACTGCAGTTTCAAGATACATTTCCACATCACCATGGAGAGATAACAAAGACTGAAAAGCAGAGGTAGAAACCATAGCAAGATTGAAGGCAGCTACCAGATAACGAACTTGGACTTGGCATTCTTCAGGTTGATCCAATAGTAAAGGGCAATTTCTCAAATAACTAAGAGCTTGACACACCCAAGGTGTGTGTGTTGATATAAGAGCCAAAGACTGACATTTAGAGCTACAAAAGATAGCATCATCAGGATGAGAGCATAAAGGGCATGTAAATGTTGTCCTTGAACTGGCACCTCCTCCTGCTACCAAGCACCTGAAGCAGTGCGCACAGTACCTAGGGTAAGATGAGCCACCCTCTTGATCTTCTTGGCGTCTCAGAGGAAAGGCAGAGAAGAGAAGGATGGGAGAATCACACAGAACTATTTGGCCTCCCTTTAATGGTTCAGTGGCCACTAAACCTCTTCCCTTTCCCTCGATCTCTACCAATCTCAAAGCAGCTGATATTGCCGCCTGACTTTCTGCTACTGCCATCGGGCAACCACGTTCAATAATCTATGTTCTGCAGAAGCGCAAAGCAGATAATGTAGAAAGCCATAGGGTTCTTGTTATTCATCCATGTGTGCCAATAATGACAGGAGAGTACATGTATAACTATCTCTAGAGAATAACTGCTATTAGGTATACCTAAATTCATCCCAACAATATACAACATTTATGCCACAGTATCACATAATATATTTCATGATATTCTCATGTTATATCTTTCCTAATATTATCATATGGAATGTATAATATTCCATAAACCTCCATTAGATAACATTTAGTCAATTCCCATTCTTTCATTTCCATTCAAAGGATTGCAACAGAATTAAAGCTCCGTTGACTAAGCATTTCAGTTCTAAAGTCAAATCTCCTAGCAACTAAATAAGTTCTTGTCCTAAAGATAAACAAACACAAGACCTTACAAACAACATTCACCAGATCACTAAAAAGGCTAGGAAGAGAGGTTATCTAATCCATGTTTCCAGCAGCACAGTAAGTCTCATGGTGCAACCAATGAAATCTCAATATCTGAGCCTATGTTCCACAAACACCCCAAGAGTCACAACTAGTTTCTACAGCTCGATGGATTCAAGTAAAAACACATACAACAGAAATGATGGAGAGAGGTTCGTTAGCGACTTAGCATGCAGTGTCCATGAAGGTTAAAAGTACTTTCTCAGCCTCCTACATAATGTTTGTGCAATAGCAATAGCTAAATACTTCAAAGTTCAAGCTCACTGTCAAAAACCAGCTAAGAGTGAATCTATATACTTCAACTGAACACACACCATATATACAAGTTGAAACACTCTGCACCTAGCTAAATTAGCAACAAGCCCACAAACAAAAGTAACAATATAGAAGAACAGCTAACCAGATAAATATAGAGGCAACAAATAGAACCAAAACTAGCAGAAGACAGAGGAACAGATTCTGGATAATAGATAAAACTCCAAAAAGTGCAAATATATCCTATATGGTTAAGAAAATGTACCACTAGCTAGTTAACATAATGGTAAGCCAAAAAAACATTAAGGTGCCGAACTTACCCTGATACAGAGATATGTTTTGCACTTTTGCTGAATGCTTATGGACTTGCCGCCGCTACTAAAAATCTTAATATCTCCATTTTCACTTGCAAGTTGCAAGCCATTTCTTCTTTTATTTTAATCCTTTCATACACGTCCTGTAATAATGTAATGCAAGTGGTCTTTGTCATGCACTCATGCAGTCATGCAGTCAACATTCAACATATACATACAGAAACTGGGCTTAAAGGTTAATTAGGCCCAACAGTTGTTTAAGCCCATATTTGGCGGGAAAAACGGTTGTGCACTTGTGCCAGGCTTTAAAATTAGCTCCTTTAAATTTCCTCCTTCTTTCTTCTTTAGCTAGTATGAGAGAAACCGTGATTAGTATAGTAGAGTAACTTTGCCTTGTTGCAAATTGATGTAGTCTTACTTCACATGACCATGTTTAAACTTTTGTAGCCGTAGTTCCTACTAATCCTTCACTACAAACAGAGAAGCTGGTTAAAAGAAAATGAACCGAGCTCGGGTATATATTACTATCAGCTTTCCAAATTTATGGAAATTTAAAAGATATCAATCGGTGTAACAGAACGGTCATTGGTTCAGTTCTCATGGCAGTACTATGGTTCCAGCAGCAAAAAATAAGCGCAGATGGCTCTTTCTATGTAATGAACAGTGTGCGTCTGTTCCACAGTTTCAACATTCAACCACTTTCTAAAAGAAAATTCTGCAACAAATGTTTCAACCAACACAATTCAACTTCACATGTAATGTTACAATTTTATCATTGATGGTTCTTAAGATATACAACTTGAGGGAAAAGAGAGAGATTGCCACAGGAGGCAGATACAAGTTACAGTTCATGTACATCAATCAACAATAAGCTCCCTATGATCATCTCCGCTCAACTCTTTTCTTCATCATTCAAAATACTGTTGAATGCAACCTGTTCTCCAAGTTGAAGTCTAAACTACATCAAGTGAAGAAAGTACAGGTCATTGCAGTGCATTACAAGAGTATAAAGTTCTCCCAACCACAAACTACCTTCCTAGATTCCTCATAGCAATGAGATATTTGCAGCACTCGTCACCAAAATATTAACAGGTAAATTTACATGCAATTTCTTCAATATATGCACCTTGCTAGCTTTGAACATAGGAAGAACACTATGTTTTGAAGGCACATTACAGCAAAGCCTAGAGTCAAAAATCTATACAGAAACTTCTGCAGAGGGTGCAAATTATTAGCCTCAACAATTCGCATAATTCAGGTTTTACAACCTCAGTGCAGCTTAGTGGTCCATTCCAGTTCCCGAACCATGCATTAGTGCAATAGGAAAAAGGTCTCCCACAGCACTGAATCCCCAACCTTGATATACAAACTTTCAGGAGATCCAACAATTAGTTGATGTAGAATAAGGCTCTGAGTTTCCAGTAGCCAAAACCACCTTACAACACAAAAATGCACCTAGTACTTTCTCATCATCTCATGGAGCCCCTTAAATACTATTCAAGTTAATTTAAGATGCCATGGAGGTTCGTAAAAGCTTTCCATGTCCAAGAATGAGTTTCATGTCCCTAGATCACTGGAATTGAAAATGGAAAGTTACTTTTCCTGGGATATTTTCTCGAGCTGCTTTGTATATTTCACAGTTGATATTCTTGTTTGGCTTATAGATGACTAGAGATTGTATTAGGTCGTCATGTTGGAAGGACCAACAGACTGAAATTTATGCATAAAGCCAGGTCATCATAGGGCAAGCTGATCATTCATGATGGAGAAAATGGGTTGTAACCCTGCCTACTCCACTCCCCCCCCCCCCCCCCCACACACACACACACACACAAAATGTAGAGGTTAATTCATACTTCATATAGCATGTTTGCTACCAAGAACAGCACACTTTTGGCCAATCTAGGACCCTACTCTCATAGTAACACATAATTCCTTCCTGTGTTTGCTAAAAGTAGGGAGTCCATTGAGACAGCTACATTCAGAAGAGAGGATCACAAGTTTCTTGGAGTCATTCGTCGCAATATCAGTCATATTTGAAAGGTCCTTTATGTGAAAACTTATAGTTATTTAACAATTGATGTAGTTGAAAAACAATTTTACTCCTTAGCTTATAGACAGACTAAATTAAATAACATGATTGGGTGGAAAGTGGCCAACAAGAACAAAAGGCATAAACAGGAGCGCATTCAGAAGGAAGAATTCGTGTTAACATGGTTAGGAAGAAAATAAATACGAACAACAGATACATACCGTTCTGTGATTAGGAAAGACCAGAACAAAGTTTTCAGATAATATGATGCTCCGCCACACCCTACATCTTCTCTATGTTTAAACTGCCACAAAAGTTACATTCAAGGGTACCAGATGGATTACCATCAGAAGGGGGTAAAGGAGCCAAAGTTCCCCCACAGTTCTCCTTGGCACACACGAATCTCATATAGAAGCGACCATGACCAGGATCTTGAACTTCATCTGCCTTGCAATAATAATTTGATCTCAACATAATCTCATTGTCCTCCAACCTGTTATCCACCTTGCTCTTGTCATCCTCATGAGATGAGTTTGCCTCAGCCTTGCATCGATCACAAAGGCAGGCAAAGCCAAAATAATCTAGTAACCTCTTTGTTCTTTCAGCGTAGCTTAAATTGACACGGAAGTAACTCATACAAATTTCTTGTCCTTGGGGAACGTCGTGTATCATCCGGATGATTATATCAGTGTTTTCATCATTTCCACTGTCAAGGTAGTCAAAGCGACAGGCATTAGGTACGCAATCATGATTGAAGAACGAAGCTTTCGGATAGATACCATAAGCTCTGACAGATCTTCCCCCACCTTCCAATGATGGCTCCATAAGACTAAAGGAATTACAACTTTCCTTAGCCAGGAGAGCTGCAGTCATTTCTACTGAGGAAGCAGGACAGCCGTCTGGAAACGAGAGCTCTGAGATGATAGAATGAAGAAAAATTGCAGTATCAAGATACCTCTCCCCATTACCATGAAGCGATAGCAAAGATTGAAAGGCGGAGGTAGAAACCATAGCAAGATTGTAGACAGCTACCAGATAACGAGCTTGGACTTGGTATTCTTCAGGTTGATGATCCAACAGTAACGAGCAATTTCTCAAGTAACTAAGAGCTTGACACACCCAAGGTGTGTGGGTTGACCTAAGAGCTAAAGACTGACATTTTGAGCTGCAAAAGATTGCATCATCAGGATGAGAGCATAAAGGGCATGTAATTGCTGTCCTGGCACCAGTACCTCCTTCTGCCACCAAGCACCTGTAACAGTGCGCACAGTATCTGGAGTAATTTGCGCCACCCTCTCGATCTTCTCTACGTTTCAGAGGGAAGGCAGAAAAGACAAGAACAGGAGACTCGCGCAAAACAACTTGGCCTCCCTTTAATGGCGCAGTGGCCACTAGACCCCTTCCCTTTCCCTCAATCTCTACCAACTCCAAAGCACCTGACACTGCCACCTGATTTTCTACTACTGCCATGAGCAACCGCGTTCGATAGTATAGCTCTGCAAAAGGGCAAAGCACATAGTTTTCAGGCAAGTCCCATTGTCTATCTGCATCCACAGCTTAGTACAATGCTAAAGCTCCACTGATTAAATAATTTCACAGGCTCACAGCTAAAGCCATTTCTCATAAATACACAACTACACAAGAAAGCAAAAATGGATAGATAAACACAAGTTGATGAACAGAACATTCACCAAATCACACAAAGGCTAGCGATAGAAAGGTCAGTAACTCGTAGCGCAACCACAAAATCTCGATATCAGAGCCGAAGTTCAACAAACACACATCATTCATAAACCATTCAATGATTAAAGTATCATCATCAATCGCGCTTATAACCAAGAACCGTCACCCCCAAGAGCTACAACCAGTTTTAACAACTTGATTGATTTAAGTCAACTCTTTTAGTAGGAAGGTCACTAGTCATATTTAATGCCATGTAATGCAAATTGAAGCATATAAAGTTTATCCAAGCCTAGCAGAATTAAAACTCATCTCTTAGGAACAATTAAACAATAATGATCAAAACTCCACAAATGAGCACACCACACACATTAAAAACCCACCGCACCCTAGCAAAATCAGCAAGACATATAATTAACAAACTCATGTGGGTTGGCTCAACTTGTTAAGGTGCGAGGTGAGATTCCTTTTGGTCTCAGGTTCCTCCTAGTGGCAAAAATGGTGATGAAAAAAGATAAATGAATCAACATAAGCAACCAACAGTTGCATTATATCACAAGGTGATGAAAATAATCGAACAGCGTTTAACGAAATGGAACTTAACCTGATAAATGGAACTTCCCAACACTACCAAATGATTATCCCACAAGTCCACAACCAATCACTGCCGCTTTTCGGCCATTTAAATTATTAAAAGAGACGGTTTAATTTATCTTATATAAAAAGTTATACATAGTCCTTCATTGGATTAAAATGATCACTTTTAAAACATAGTCCCAAATTGAATCAAATTGACCACTTTAGATCAAATGAGTATTTCCTGTCCTAAAAGATATGAATAGTAGAACTCAGCAATATGTAGAGAAATTGGGCCCAATATAGTTAGTTGAGCCAACTAGATTTATCAGCTTTGGCGGGTGAAAAGTCAACGCTAAATGCTTTCTCAGCTGGAATTTTATCGATGAGAGCAGTGATTTTACCCTTGTGTCATGCTAACGCGTCAACAATAATTAGAGATGGTAGATTAATTACATGATTTGATCGGATACTGAATAAGCATAATCAAATATATTAAGTTAATCATGTCCATACGGCTGCCAGTTTAATTGTTTACGTTTGATCAATGTCAATATACCAAAAAAAGAAAACTCTATTACTTTGTGTATAGTTTAGATGAGTATTATTTCGATTTTTCTTACCTAAAAAAGAAAAAAGTATATTAATACGTATTATACTCATGAGTAAAAAAAATATGTGAAAAGTTTGACAATTCACAAGTCATCCATAGATCATTGTGTGAAAGCATGGTCACAGACAATGCGGTATAATTGAAAAAAACAAGAAAGGTTAAGTAACACACATAATTTTACGTGGTTCACTATTAATGTTATAGTTACGTCCACTAAAAGTGCCCGATTTTACTATATAACCCAAAAAAATTATATTTGTTTTATAATTGGTTTCATGTTATAAATAAAAAAAATAAAACATAAAATAATGGATCAAAATTAGAGTTTTTTTGCTAACATGATTGTAAATTTTTAACAATCACTTTAATTTTATATTTGTTCGTATTCATGTTTATGATAATCTTTTTAAAGACATTGTGATGATTTTTTTTATTGAAGTTAAAAACAAATGGGTTTTTTTTTTTTTTTTTGCATTGGTGCATGTTTGATAAAAAAAATTAGGGGATAATATAGTTTCAATCGTTAAATTATTTATTTCAAACTTTATTTCAATTTCATAGTGCATTGATTAATTCAAAGTTGATGTTGACTAGTCTATAATCTAATTAATAAACTTGATGTTTATGGGTTGATATAATTTAATACATGTTTTTTTTGTTTGTGTTGATGTTTGTTTTTTCCTAAAAGTATTTACTTAAGGCATAGATAACACCTATTAATCGATTTCTATATGTACTTAAATTAATATTTTAGTCTTAATCAAATAAAAATATGTATTTGCTAATAAAAACATATATTGCTATATCTGATTTCAATTAAATATTTGTTTTGTCTATAAAATCGGTTGTTAAGGTAGAGATCACAATTATTAATCGATTTTAATAGGTGTATCAAATTCTTTTTTAGTCTATAAATATCTAATTGATTATGGAAATATATATTAATAATGTGTATGCACATTTTATAAATTAAAATATTTAATATTAATATGAATTCATGTTTTACATGAAGTTGAAAACTAGTAATCGTATGAATATGCATCAATGTCAATTAATTACCATATAAAGTGTACAATTTTATTATAGGTATGTTTTCAAAATATTATTTAATTCACTTATTTAATTTTTTAAATTACTTTTGTGGTCATTAGTTATTTTACTATGTACAATCATAGATACCCTTATATATTTATTTTTTTAGTCTGTGCAAAGATTTTTTTTGGCTTCGTCCCCGGCTACCGCTTGATAATGTAGTTCAGTTGCTCAGGGGACGAGTTGCTTCAAAAATACGACGACGAGTGTTGAGAGTATCATGAGCTATGAAATGATGTGAATGATTTGCATATCAAGACAAAAACTAAATATATATCAACAAGCAAATGAAAGTACATATGTATTTTCGGAACATCACCTTCATCATCAACCCGAAAGTGATCCACAAGACATAAAATAGGAAATGTGTCTCCATTTATCTTGGCATATTGTACACAATAACTAAAAGAAAATCTCCATCAATCATCCAACCAAAATCTAATTACTATTTACTTGTAAACGTAACATTTACCAAGGTTTGAGCATCTTTTAAGGTACTTTTAATGCTATAATTCGACAAACATATATATGCTCTCAATCCACTATAAATATGACCAAAAACCAAAAGACCCCTTCTCATTTGATAACACCGTATATATTTTATCACCAATTAAATTTCAAAATGATCAATTGTTTAGATTAAAAATTAGACGGTCTTATCTACCATCTTCCTCAGCCTACACATTAAGCACTAGCCAACTTTCTATCAATTCTTACCTCCGCACATTTATTTTTTTTGAAATGCACTTAAGAGTATAAGTCCTAGCAATTAATGCAACTTATAATCATAGGTTACAAAATCAATTAAAAAACCCTTTAAAATCCAAAGACTAATTTCCCTTTCTCCACCAGTCCCCCACCCTTGGATATGTGCCCTTCAAAGTATACGGGTCCACTGCACATATGATTAGCATTTAAAGAGAAAAACTTATGTTTAGGTTAGTCAATTTGGGATCCAAATAAAGAGCTAGCAATATTCAGTGTGATATATTTTAAAGTATAGTATGTAAAAAGTTGATTTTTCGCATTCTAACTTTCAATTTTCTAGTTTTCTATGTTTGCAAATTGCAATAAGGAAAAAAGAGATATAGCTCAACGTGGTTGAAATCCCCTATAACAAGGCAATTTGCATATTGTTGGAGCAATGCCGACAGGGTATCCCATATCAAAGATTGTTCAGAAAGCTCAGGAGCCCCGTACAACAACACAAGATGCGAAACATAACCGTCTATATCCAATATCTTACAGGCTATAACATGCTTGGAGATATGCACTAGGTTGCAAAAACTGACCAAAAGGAAACCACCCTTGGTGCCATCAACGTATATACCATACGAAAAAGGAGCATTTTGAAGTCCTAACATAAAGACGATATTGTTTATATTTAGATGGATTCATTTTCTCTTTACTTGAATTATTCAGCCGTCGCTTTAAAAGAATTGGTGGTAGAAGAGTCGTTTGTGATGGTGTAGGTCTTGTGGTAGAGCATGAAAGCATGATTCCTGATGTCTTGATTTACTAGTTACTAGTTTATAAGTGAGATTTGTATTCACTTTTACATTTATGTAAGCTCTAAACTGGCATCTTTTACGGATCAATATCACCTAATCTTACATGGTTTTTACTACATACGTTTATTTATTTAATACTAATTATTGTGATTTAGGTTTGTATGTGTATATTTGGATTTTGGATTCTCGTACACCTGAAATAATGAGGAGTCCAATCAAGTTTCCTTTATTGGTTGGGGAACCAATTGAGATTCCATGCTATTTTAAAAAAATAGTCGATTGATATTATACTTTTGTACCACTCATAAGATATATGAAACACGTTTGTGGCCATTAATCGTGGTATTGATTGGGCACTTGTCCCAGACAAAACTCATAAGTAGTAGAAAGAGGGAGTTGGGTTCTAACTTTTCCTTGGATGGACTACTCTTGTCCTTAGTTGATCCATAATATTAATTTTTCTCTGTTTTTTATCCTGCATGGTCGTACTCATGAGGATTAAATTTACGATTTACAAGTGTTATCCTTGTTTAAAACATCCGAAACAACTGAAGTACACTATATTATTTTCTATTTGGTGACAACTTACAAGAAATACAATAGATTATGGTTAGGCCTTACCGTATCATTGAAGCCTAACATGTATTTTTTCTACGATTTTCAACTCTTTTACTTATTAGCGTGTTTTAAATTTAGGATTAATATGTGTGAAAGTATGTTTTGAGTTCAACCTAATGAGAAAAATTATGTAGATCCATATCGAAGAGACGTGTTACATTTTTATGACAACCTCTACGCCGAACAATACACCATATGCTATTTCGTTCTTGGCCTCTAATTTGGTTTTCTAGTCTCTATACTTTTTTAAAAGGTTTTTTTTTAAGTATGCACAAGACCACTTAATATGACAAGTGGTATCAGTGAAAGAAATACTTCGTACTTACAGATCTATTGAGTACTTCTACAACCCATGTTTTGCATGTGCTCTCCTCTTTTCTTTAAACTTTTTCTTTCCTTTAATTTGTTGCTCTCGTGAACTTGAACTTGTCTCAAGTCGTTGAGCCTCATAATAGGTCCCATTATAAAAACCCTTCATTGATTTTAAGGAAATTAAGCTTAAAAATAGATGTGTTTTTCTTTCCACACGGAATTGAAAACCCTTATTTTGACTACAATATTTCATATATCTTACCGATTAAGCTATCTTTGTAGCTTAGATAATGTATGGTGAAACGTTGGTAGTCAATATAACTCAAGAGTTGAATAACCTAATGCACACAAATTATAAAATTCATAACGCATTTATTTTGAATTAAAATTAGACCTCGTCACATATATAGTTAAAGTAGTCTTTTTATTGATTTTAAGGTAAGAGATTGATCATTTTAAGAAAAAAATGGTCATCTTAAAATCGTTTACTTTGCATTTATAGATAGATAATCTCATAAGCAATCTTTGTTATATTGCTTCAGATGAAATCCTATATGCTTTATTTCCTCTTCTTTTCTTATGCAAATTTTTTTTTTAAGAAATAAAACTCTACCAAATTTCAAGTCGTCTCACACTTTTATATCTTAGGCTATGTGTGGCACGCCATTCCAGGTTGCTTATAAGCTAATATTGACTTGTTTGACTAGAGAAGGCTTGGTTGATTAAAACCAGAATTGTTTGGTAACTACATTATGTAGTAGCTTATTAGTCTTTTTCAACTTATCAAAAATAAGTTAACTCAAGTAGCTTATAAAAAAAATAAGGTACTGATCATAAATATATTACATTTTTGACCCAAGACTTTTTACCAAATAACAAGCCCCATTTAATCCTTAATATCATTTCCAAATATAAGCATATCATTTTATATCATTTTGTTAAATATCAGCTACTTGTTTAACCAATTACACCAAATACTTCAGGTTTCAAATTTTAGCTACCTAATCAGATAACTAATCAGTTTTCAGCTAACTTTTCAGTCTGTTTTGCCAAACATACTCCCTTTGTCCCAACCAGCAGTTCAAATTTGCTTTTTCACATTTAACAAGAGACCACCTTTACCATCAATAAATCACGTTATAAAATACGAAAAAATTATAGATTAAGTATGATTGTACTTGTATTTAAGATTACTTTACTATGATTATATTCAATTATATATTTAAAGCTTATTGATGTAAACTCTTAGTTGGGACATAAGGAGTATTACTATTGGAGCTTTTTTTTTTTTTTTTT
>CAAKMY010042358.1:7961-24182 GCA_901111285.1 Corrigiola litoralis
GAAAAGTGTAAAGAATTGGTAAAAGGAGGGAGTACATTTTTTTCAAAACGTACTACTACCTTATATGTCAAACTTTCAAAAAACCTACCTTTTATCACATTTTAGATCAAAAATTACTACCTTAACCAATCTCATGCCATTTAATGTGGAAACTTTTATTGAAAAATAGTACTTTTTTCTTCAAAATCTTTAACCAACTTTGCTTTATCCAATTAATATGTAAGTTAATTAAGGAATTTTAGAAGAAAAGTTTTCTTTTTCAATAAAAATTTTCACATTAAGTGGCATAAAATGAATTAAGGTAGTATTTTTTGATATTAAGTGTCATAAAAGGTAGTAGTTTTGAAACTTTGACATATAAGGTAGTAATTTTGAAAAATGTGCACATAAAAGATAGTTATTTTTAATTTTTCCTTTAAAAAAAACATAGAAGTTATACGAATGTGATCCTAAATTTGTGAGTGTAACCCATTCTTTTTCGTTTGTTCTATTGTAAATAATGTATTTTCATAGTTACCAATATTTCTTTTTTTTCCTGAATATCATTCGATATGTTGAGATCAACATTAATTTTTTGTTAATGAATCATGTTTTTTAAGTATGCATAAATAAAATTTGGATGGTGTGCGGGCAGTACTAGAAGCATGCAATCGTATGAGTCTTTTTCAAATGTTAGATCTTCATCAGAAAGGACTCTTTACAGTACAACTTTTTATGTACCCAAAGCATTATAAATGAAAGAAAAAAACTACCTTGAATTGATTCGGTGTTTCATGTCTAATTGTTGGGTCAAGACCAATTAATCATGAGGGAGTCATGATATTTAGTTGGTTGATAAAGATATTATTTTTGAGATATTTTCTTAGTGAAAGTAGTTTTCTAATTATATTATAATTGGGGTATTTGGGTGTTTAGGTGAGTCTCGATATAGAGGCTATGGGTGACTATTGTGAGAGGTTAGACTAATACATTGACAAGAGAAGACATAAAATAGACTGTAATTTTCTCTTTGTTTGAGTATTAAAAGGAAGGTAGAGTCGACCACCTTAAAAAAAATTGCGTGTATTTGGCATATTATTTATTTGTGTATTCTCCCATCAGTGATGTTGGTTATTTTGCCATATAATTATAATGTAGTGTTTTGGTAAGAGTATATGTTTGTTGGAGAGCTCGTATATTAGTAGGACATTATCGTATGTCAAGTTGTAATGTTTCAAAGGGCCAATACGACAGCTAGGAATATTATGTTGGTATACATAGGGAGAAAAATTTGTTATAAGATGTATGAGTGTTCGAACACCACCAAGCTCGTATATATGAAGAGAGGAGAAGATAGTTAGAAGAGACTTGAAGGAGGATGAAAGTGCGGTAGAGAGGTATAATTGAGTATGTGACTTGAAGGAGGATGAAAGTGAGGTAGAGAGGTATAATTAAATAATGGCTAGAGAAAATTATGCTAGTATTTGGGAGTGTAACTATGTAACTCATCTTTTATCAATATAGGGGTGTGAAAATGTAGGCCAAGTTGTAAAGCCTTGTGGGTTCTTTTAATTTCTCTTGTGCAATATTGTTGTTGTTTCCGTTTAACAGGTTGTTTAACTAGGATTGTCACTAAAACAATCTAATCCATGAAGGTATCTTGTGTCTAAATTGTGGCTCGCGAGTTACAATCCATTACATGATTGACAATGGTTCTAGGTTGGTTGGTTCATCAAGATAGTTTGTGATCGTGGTTAAAAAACAAATTCATGGCAAGGGAAAAATGTTGGTTATTTTTGATAATGTTAGTTATTTTTGGAGAGTTTTAATTTTAGTATTATATTTTTTTATTTTGTGTAAAGTTGTAAGGTTCCCTACCGCTGATAAGATTAGGAATATTATGATTAGGAACACAATGTGGGTTTACAAACTAAAAAATTTAGAAGTTAAAATGAAAAAAGGTTTGAGAGGTCTCAGACATCCAAGGAAGGATAAAAACAGCACAAGCTCTCAAGCCCGGCGAAAGGCGAAAGCACTTAGGCGGCCACTGCGAATGTCTCTGAGAAACAAGCCTTAAAATTTAGCATCATAGACCCCATTTTTAGATAAAAAAAAACGCCAGAATTTTAATCAACTTTTACCAACTATAAATATTAGCCTCAGAGAGAATGTCTTTCTTCAAAAAAATCAGCCGGTAATTCCAACTTTTTTTGTAATATCATCACTGGCCCATAAAAAAACATATACTTGACATTCAAATGTAATCACAATAATCGGCTCCATTAAATCACTAAAATATTAAGATCAACAGATTCCTATCAAAATGCGAAAACTTTATCTTGGTCCAATCATAGCATTGCCGATCACTGCTATTTTTGCTAATGGCAACGTGGCATCAGACCATCACAAAAAAAGGGGAGCTTCAGCCATACATTTCTATCCATGATTACCTATGCAATCGAGCAGCTAGCTTGAGCAAATACCCCAAGTCAACAACGCTGTTTGGCGAAATTCAGCTGGCACTAAAATCTCAAATTGGGTAAGAACCCTAGTAATGCATACTCTTTTTTTTCTAAAAAAATCCAAATCTCACATTATGTGAAAAATGTCTAATGTGACATAAATGAACAAATTAACTAATTGCCTACGATAATAGAATTGGCCACTAAACCTTGAATTTCAATTCAGCCCAATAACACAAATTTCAAATACTCAGCCCTCACAAATACTACCCATCATTGTTACGAAATTTATCCTAATATACCCATCACTGTTTATGACGAAGAAAAATAATCTATGAAATCACTACTATGGTTCAACAGAATTAAAAATGAATACGCAAATCAACAGCAAAATATATCACAAAAACAAAAATTTATAAAAACATTTAGGAAATACAAAACATTTTGAAAGGTAATGTAAAAGAGAGGTCTCAGACATCCAAGGAAGGATAAAAGCAGCACAAGCTCTCAAGCCCGGCGAAAGGCGAAAGCTCTTAGGCGGCCACTGCGAATGTCTCTGAGAAACTAGCCTTAAGATTTTCATCATAAACCCCTCTTTTTAATATACAAAAAGAAACACATTTTTAATAAATTCTAGATTTTGTATGAAAAAATTATAATCTAAAGCCTCAGAAAGAGAGTCTTTCATCAAAATGATCAGCCGGTAATTCCAACTTTTTCTGTTATATCATCACTGGCCACACTAACCAAAAACTTTTATAATAAAAATAGACGGTCTTTTCTAAAACTTTGCGTACAAAATGTAATCACAGAAAACGGCTCCGTTTAATCACTAATATAAGACCAACGGATTCCTATCAAAATGCGAAAGATTTATCTTGGTCCAATCATAGCATCGCCGATCACCGCACGTGTGCTACTGGCGACGTGGCATCGGACCGTTATATAAATAAAACCATGAAATAAAATAAAAACTTTGGAAAAGTGAAATAAAAAGGTGACCCTCAGAGACCCGTTTAAAATCACACACAAACGAGCAGGAGGAAAGAGAGAGAGAGTGGATCGAAAGAGACGGGCCCACCACCGGGGAGTTGAACAAATCAACGGCGGAGATGGGTCGTATCTGACGGCTCTCTAAATCTTAGACCAAGTGCTGTTTTGTTTAAAGTGTCATACGGCACTTCCTATCTTTTCATGGGAATTCTTCCTCATTGGGTTGTGAATAAAATGAATGAATGAATAATGAAATGAAAAGATATTGAGAAACCCTATAAACCCTAATAACCCTAAACCCTAGGAGTGTGAGATGGAGGAGAAGGAGATGAAGAGGAAGCGTTGATGATATGGGTGATGAGAGAGGATGAAAGGATTATAAAGGGAGGGGTGTGACGGTGGGATGTGATAAACCCTAAGTTTGGTAGCTGTGGGCTGGGCTTGTGAGGGGATTGGGAAACTGATGATGGGTTTGTAAGCAAAGGAAATAAAGCATGGAATAAAAAGTAAACAAAAATACATTTTACCCTTTCCAACTTGTATTTTAGTTTTATTTTTATTTTTTTGCAAGGTGAATTTGGAATTAAAATGTCCACGGAAATAGTTATCAAGAAGAGGCTTGAGTTTTTACCTTGTCACAACTCACAAGTATTTACATTTTTATGACTATATAATTTCACGTTTCATTTTATACCACTCCTCTTAACTATCCTTGTTCACTATGTGAGGCAAAGTCAACTATGTTATATCATCATTGGAAAGTCAAGTGGCATTATAAAGCTTTTGCCTAACCAGCCTTGCATATCGATTTTTACCCAATAATATGACTTTATCTTTTTGTGTAAGAAATGTGCGCACAAGTTTTTGCTAAAAATCTAACCTTTAAACTCATGATTATAGCAAGAAACCTCTACCCATTTGAGCTAATTCAATTCTTATTGAATTTACTCTATATGAACTTCATAAAAAAAAATTTCCTATTTTATCTAAAATACTTACGCACACATTGAAATGCAAATCACATCAATGATACGTGTTATCATTATCTTCGTGTTTTGCTTTATACAAATAAAGTAACTAGCTCAAGTGATTAGAGCTTTCCTATCATAACCATGAGTTTTAGGGGGTTGATTCTTGTTAGCGATTTTAAGCGCATATTCGTGACAAAGAAAAAATCGTTATACATACCTAACTTATACATGCGTGATCATATGCTCACATTTAGAACTCTTTCGTTTGTGGATAAGGTCTCATCTATATGTAAGGGGCACTTTCATGATTGATATACAATATTGATTGGTCTCATGATTGATATACAATATTGATTGGTCGAATGATACACAACCCTCGTACAACATTGTTAATAACCACTCGTGAACATGTGGGAGTTAGGGTATCACGTTACATTATATACCTCATTTTTGTGAATTTTCTTGGATTTAACGTCAAACTTAAAGAAATTATTGAAAGTAGGCACCTGTCACCTGGTCTCTTTTGAGATCGTCAGATTTTAGATTAAAATTATACGGGATTAAAGTGATCACATTATCATCGTGTTAACAAAAATGACCACTTTTAGCCTAATGATGCAAGTACAATCCAAGGAAGCGTCCTAAGACATATTGAGTTTCTTTTCTCATTTTCAGTTTGCTTTTTTGCTTTGATCCTCCTTGTAAGCGAACATCATCAAGTGATCCCCTTGGGCTTCGGGTTGGTATTTTGTCCATGTGCCTAACTTTAATGTCATCTGGTGACATTATGCCTTCCAAAACTCGAGCAATCTGATGAAGAGCATTTTGAAGTTACATGGTACTATAGCGAGTACTAATTATCATAATCTAATATTCAATATATAGAAGAAGACAAACCTATACAAATCATATGAAGACTTAATAGTCTGAAAAATTTACAATATAACAACAAGATATGGTGTTCATATATACCATTGTAAATATTTAAACTACTAAAAAATGCTAATGTTGTTATACTTTGTAATAATATAATTTGTTGTTCATTTTCTTGGTTGTGTTCTAGGTGCTTATTACAAAAATATAGGCAACTATAAATTAAATAAACTCATAGTAATTTTTTTTATGCTTAAATTTATACTAACTTTAATTATGAATTAAGGAGAAATAAACTTTTTTTATATAATAACTACAAGTGAACTTAGGTGAGCTAAATTAGTGTCCCAAATGAAAGATTGAACTAAACTAAAATACTAAATGAAATTGAATTGAACAAGTGAACTATACTAAACAAAGTTGAACTAGTTAACTGAAGTAGTGAAATAAAAATTGAACTAGTTCCAATTCATTTAATTAAACTAGATAAGTGAACTTAATTAGTGAATTCAAACTAGACAACTAAACTAAATGAGTGAATTAAATTAGAATGGCATGGCCCATATTCGTCAGTCAAAAGGTCTGCGTTGCGCAAAAGTATAATAGTAAAGAATTCAATATGCAAATACCTGGATCATGTGAGGTCTATGTTGCGCAAAAGGATGAATGCAAGATTGGGCGCAAACTACCATGCGTATCATTTCAGAGGTGTCATACTGTTGCTCCAATTTTTGGTCCACAAGCTCAATGAAATCGCCTTCTTCAAGTGCTTTGTCTAGCAATGGCCTTGCCTAAAACATGTGAAGCATGTGATTGATATGATACTGTTAGTTGTGTATTGAACACCCTAAGTTGGGAAAAGAAACTAGCTCGATCTTTGGTACGAATATTAGATCAAGGTCCATATGTTCGGGCGCCTAGCCAAAGTTGGTTTGTTCAAGAAGCAATAGTTCATTTGCTAGTAAATAGTTTATCAAAAGGAAGACTTGGGTCATCCATATTACCTCCCCTGGAATTTTAGTAATTAAAATGCTTTATCAATGGTCAATGTGATATCTAAAGGAAAACGTTGATGTATGCTAAGATGTGTTATTTTGGTCCTAAATTTTTAATCGCCAATATATAGAGAAAGGTTTACGATCTCCTACCTAAGAAAAACATAATAGATTAAAGGTCGACGATGAATATATAGCGACTCAAATGTCACAACATCAAAACTCACACCAAAGTATGTTAAAGTTACCGAATAGCTACGTACCATAAATATAAACTCACTCAACTAGAATGAGATCATCTCCTTCAAAATGCATTCTAGAAGCGTTAAGTACTTAATCGACTAAAGTGCTAGTCGCTTCAATGCTATCTAAATGTTGTAATGACATATTATTATGACATTAAGTCAAAGAAATTACAAATGTGTAGCAAAATAAGAAAAAAAAAACGAAAACTCACCCAATCCACCATATCAATGGGTTGTCGTCCGGAGATAAGCTCTAAGAGAACAATACCAAATGAATATACATCAGATTTTTCTGTCAATTTGCCACTAGATGCATATTCTGGTGCTAAATAGCTGCAGGAAAACGAAAATCTTAGGTGAAGTTGCTTTGCATGCGATTACATCAAAATGAAAGAACAAAACAAACACGATGTAAGAGTGGAAAGGCACTATAAACCTATTTGACTTTACCCCAAGGTTCCCATCACGCGGGTTGTGACATGAGTGTCAGCATCAAGAACAAACTTCGCTAGCCCAAAATCCGAAACCTAAAAAAGCGGACATGTATAGTACTAATTCGATGATTCAACATGATTGAACGTTGTATGATTGTTGTAACAAATTAAAGTACCATGGTCTAAGAAAATAGATTTGAAGAGAAAACGTAATTGTGTCTTCCTCTATTACCTTTGGCTTGAAATTCACATCGAGAAGAATGTTAGTTGCCTTGATGTCTCGATGAATAATCCTAGGGTCACCTGCATTTTTTAACATGAGTATTTGGTTGATAACTTCATGCTACAATCTATATACATAGCTTGCATAGAAATTCTTGCTATAAGCTACCCAATCAACTTGATCTTATAGGATAGAATGATGGTTATGATTTGTGAAGAAATCCAAAGTAAGTTTGGCTTTTAGACTTAACAAGTGTATGTCCTCAATTTTGTTGTAATGTTTATTGAAAGGAAAGTATATACCTATTTACTAACATATTTACCAATAAAAAAAACCTTACCAACCACAATTTAGGACATATTAAAAAAGAAAAGAAAAACATTTACAAGGAATTTATTTGTGATACGAGAGGCAGGTAATTAACACTTGGTACTTGAACACTTACAGTCCTCGTGTAAATAGGCCAATCCTTTTGCTGAACCTAATGCAATGTCCATTCTAGTAGCCCATTTGAGCAGAGGTGATTCAGAGGCTGCATTTTCCAAAATGTTATTATCAAAACAATTAACTTAACATGTGATCAATAACTTCAACTTCAAACATATGAAATCACATAAAGAACAAGTCTTTAGTTAGTTGTTTTGACTATACACGCCTTAAAGAAATGCTAGCCACGGTCGCTGATGATATCATAAAACATGGTTGGTACACTTATTCCTTTTGCGCTCTTAATCCCAAAACCCAACCCAATTCACCTCCATAATACAATGACGACGACAATCCAATTACTATTTAAGCCCGTTGCCCAATAGTCACAAAACAGACCATCTAACACGACTTTTATCCTCATTTCCTCCACCTCCTCCTTCATACAACCCACGAAACTAGGAAATCAAACTCTAAATCACATTTTGGTAACTTAACCGGAAAAAATGACTTTTTTTTATAAAAAGGGTTCATTGTTGGGTTTTTGTTTAATTTTAATGGCGAACTCGTCATAATAATAAGGGTGTTGGGGAGCATGTATCAAAAAAAGGGGGACGTGAGGTGCAAACACAAAGTCATACTAATTGGCAATAGGAGTTGACTCAACCTTTCAACTTCATATTAGCTCACATATGTCATCATTAACAATGTCCTTCTCATAAGTGGAACTCAATTGTGAAGTTAATCCAATTTCGGCCATTGTGTGGGATGTTCAAGGAATTGGAATTGGATCATTTGAAGTAAATTTTAAGCATGTGCAAAATGAGCCCCTTTGGATTACACCCCCTCCTCCTCACATTTCAATTCTAACTAACTCACTACCTTTCTCTTCCTCTCTCCGCCAATAAACTGACAAATAATTTCTCTCCCCTAGTCTAGATAGCCATATTTTCTCCATCTCTCCACCTTTGTCCTCTTCACATCCTCTCCACTTGACATACATTTTCTTCTCTCTTGACCATATTCTCTCACTCCACCATCAACCTCACCATGCGATTGGTTTATTTTTGGGAGATCATTCTTCATTGTTGTACATTCAAATTTCTAGCCCATGTAAGAGTTCTTGTGCTATTTTTCGAACTGTTTTGCAGTTTTTAACGAGGTTTGGGCTTTGGTTGTTAGTTTGGTGGTGGAGAGAGAAGATGTGACGGAGGGTGGTGGTGGTGGGAACTATGGAGGGGTAGGAGGTTGTGGAGTATGGAGGGTATTATGGTGGTGGGCGGGTTGGGGTTGTCGATTTGTGAACAGTGGAAAGAGAAGAGTTAATGGACAACACTTTGATGAATGACTTTTTGGGTTAAGGTTAGGTCATATGATTTAGGTTTAGGGTTAGACATGTAAATGAATTCGACGAGCTTTCCAAACAGTAACTTGGAATTGGAATCGAATGTTTTCAATTCCATGAGTTAAATTCTAAACATTGAAATCAATGCTAAGTTCTCAAATACTACCTAATAGAATCATGTTAGGTCACGCAACAGACATCCCCAAATTAAGCTCTAACATATTCATACCACTTGATGGGCATAGAGATATCAAACGCCGAAATCTTAACTCAAGCTCATAACCCCAACCATGTATATGACCCGATACAACTCTGATCACCCGAAGTCTAACCCGATTCAACAAAGAATATCACAACTCGAAACCAACACGACACAATCATATACTGTAGCGAATCCCGATATAACCCAAAAGGTTACAATCCAAAACAGACCCAAAGCTGACCTAAGATGATCATAAACCAATTCAACCAAAAATATGTCCCAATTTAATGAGTCAATTTTACATCTCGAACTCAAAATTGATTGAATAATAGATAAATACATTCAAAACGAGTATAACGTGAGTTTTTGTTTATACAATAGATTCTTTACAATTTCATCAAAATTGACATATTATAATGTATAAACTTTATTAATATGATATAAATATATAATAGAAGAGATTGACTCAATTTAAAACTGTTAACTCAAAGTTGACCTTATTCGAAACTCATTAAAACCTAACCAGCCCAAAATCAACCTTAAAGCAAGATTAGATTATATGATGTGATTTGAACTCGACCAGAAATCTGTAGGTTTACCCAAGATAGCCGAATTTAAAATGACTTTGATCCATTACTGGCTTTACTTTACCTATGAGGTTGTGGTTGGTAGGGTGTTTGTAAGTGCACAAGCCAAAGGAAATAGATGGCAATTAGAATGAAAGAAGTTAACTTTTAAGACACGTGTACGTCCATCAAAAACCAGTCTTTGTGATATGGGAGCGAGAAGGGTGTTATAACATTCATCATAATTAGGTAAGCACAACATGACAAACAACTTTTCAGTGGTTCATACACTTTTTCCCACTTTTACCCTTCTATCAAACTCCTTTTCCATTTTGCCCTCATTTTTTATTAGCAAATTCACGTTAAGGTCTTTGTGATCATGAACAACGCATGATCATGGTGATTGTTATACATCCCCAGGGCGGATCGATGGTGCCTAGTAATCCTTGAATAGATTTGTGACATGAGAGCAAGGAATGTTACCGTGTAAATGAAAGGCCAAAGAATTATTAGCCACGTACTCATATATCAGCAATCTGTGACTCCCCTCAATGTTGTAGCCAACCAGAGAAACAAGATTCCTGTGATGAATGCGACTAATAATCTCAATTTCTGACTGAAATTCACGTTCCCCTTGAAAACTTCCTTCTTTTAACTGCTTGATTGCGACGATATTGCCATTTCTAAGTACTCCTTTGTAAACATATCCAAATCCACCTTGTCCAAGGATACTGTCCTTAGAGAAACAATTTGTTGCCTCTGTTAGTTCTTCATATGTAAGACTTACTGCGCCAGTTGATTTTGGCGTGACCGACTGCGTAGACGAAGAAGTATTGCTACCAGTTGAGCTCGGAAGTTTTGGATTGGACGTGGAGACGTTGGAGTCAACAACACTAATTAGGAATTCACCTGTAGAAAGAAAACGAAGTTTATCAAGTAAAAATTATTCTTAACTCATACGTCAAATGAACATGTATCAATTTTAGTTCTTGTGAAAGCAATTATTTGTTAAATAATTACAACTTCACAAGTAGTAACAAACCGAGAACAGAATTCGTGATCATGGTTTAAACAACAAAATCAAAGGCAAAGAGGAGAAAATCAAAACGGACTCAGAGTCTCAGAATACTTTTATTGACGATGAAAATTCACAATGTATTGGTCTACCTTTGGCGCCATTTCTAGACCCTATGTGTGGAACAAGCCCCTGACCATTGTGGTCAGGAGTATTCTTCCGTTTCTTTAACAAGAAAAATAACAGAGCACATAGTACTGTAACTGCCAGAATGCTCCCCCCTACAGCTGCTCCCACTACCGGCCCTGACGTGTTCCGATTCTTGTGAGACGGTTGGGAGGAAGGAGGCCGATATGACGGAGGGGGTGATGAAGGAGGCGGGGACAATGGAGGCGGTGGTGAAGAAGGAGGAGGAGGAGGAGGAGGCATGAACAATGGAGCTGGTGGTGCACCTGGGGGGGAGAATAGAACAAAAACAGGGGACACTAGAGGTGGTGGTCGAACCGGTGGTGATAATGGAACGAAAACAGGGGACACTAGAGGTGGTGGTCGAACCGGTGGCAAGATTGGAATGAAAACAGGGGTTACTACTGGTTTTAGTGTACGTGGTGGATTCGCCTTCTTAGGCTGCCGAATTGGAGGAGTAGGCGAAGGCTTCTCAGGACCCGTATCGGGATCCAAAAAAGAAGCACGAGGGATTTGATCATGATTCATGCCGATGAAAAATTTGGTTACTTTTTACCCTCCTGAACTATGATAATGTTGGCGATTACGCAAACAATGAGGATGATAAAAAAATAATAAGTTCTCAGAATGGAACGTATTGATCGAATTTCCGTCCTCCTTTGGTTTTCTGTACCACTTTTGTGTTGGAGTCAGAGACATCATGTACGGATGTCTTCAGGAGTTGCAAACATGTTGAACTACCAGAACCAGTATTATCAACCAGTTGAAATTTTTATTCCCAGGTATTTGTGCCCAGGTCAACTGATCGATTCACTCGAAAGGGCCATGACCTACGACCGCTTCCAACATCAAGTAATTAAAGATGAAAAAGATTGAACGGCCGAATTTCGAACTACTCTAGTGATATATGAACGGTCGCTTGCTGAGTTGCTTCTGCAACGATCAGACAGCTATAGCCCAATCGTCGTCCAGTTAGGTTCGAGCAGGGCTGCCCGTGGATTTGGGAGGCCCTGTGCAGAGAGATAAAATGAGGCCCTAAAAATTCAGAGTCTTTAATTCGTTCTTTTTCTTATTGTAAGCTTGAAACTTTTGATCTCAAATTAGCCAATCAATAAACCTTTAATCACCAAAAAAATAAAAAAAATAGTGAAAATAAATTTTACATTGTCGATCGATAAGTGAATTAAAGAAAAACAAATATAGTATGATTTCGTGAAAATAAATAAGAATATATGAAGCCTGAAATTGAAACTAATAAAAATAACTTTAAAATTTACTTGTATGTAGCTTAAACAGTGACATTAATCAAGGTCTTATAAACAAGTTTTTGAGACTAAAAATTGGTATAGAAAGAGATATTTGTTGAGCTTTTCTAGAGTTAAGAAAATTTTCATAACCAAAATTTTGCTACAACGTCAATTTTGGCAAGGATTGGGGAGAGAAATTAATAGGCAATTAATGAGAGTTTATTGGGAAGGAAAGTATTTGATAAGGGAAGTCAAGGATATGAAGAGGTGAACAATGATATGTGCCTGTTTCTTTTTGCTGCTTCTACGTAGTACTAGTTTTATTTTTACCATTACCAAACAGGTGGGTTTGAGTATTGGGCCTTTGGTTTTGGGTTCGAGTTTCTGTCCATTGTTACATAGCTATTTATCAGACCGTCGGACCCAGGTGTTTGCCTTTTGGATATCATAATATTCATAAGTTCATCTAGAAATTTGATTGTTTTGCAGTCTTTTCAAAAGTTCATCTTCCTGATAAACTGAATTCCAGCTTCTTTGTTGCTAGACTTTATAGTGATCTTCAAGGGGTTATTCAACACCTCGCCAACAGGATGTTCAGCCAATTATGCTGTACTAGACTTTCCTATACCTCTTGAATACAACCCTGAATTACCAGAAGTCAACGTTTCCATACTGATTTCCACCACACTGTTTACCTCCTTGCATGCTACTGCAAGTGCACTATTCCCTGTACCAGCATTATAACTAGATTCGAGCCCCATTATAAATCTGAACAGCTAAATTTTGTTGTCATTGTCAATTGTCAGTATTTATTTTCAGTACGGTGCATCTGCATTTTGCTATAATATATCTGATAAACTGCTACCATTGTGTTTCATATCATCTAGCTCACTTTGCGACACGCCGACACATAGAAAGTCTGATCTAACTATATCTCTCTTCTGACATGCTCACACCCATCAAACTCTGAGATATCACTTCACTTATTGAACCAAGAATCCCACAAATCACTGTATAAATTGCTTGAATCCAATTTCTATATATGCAACATACTAGTGCAGCTCAATTTAGTTCTTTCGTGTGAGTTCGGTTTAGTTCACTTCATTTAAGTTTAGTTCAGTATATTCGGTTCAATTCATTATAGTTCATTAGTTCAGTTCATTTTAGTTGATTTATGTTCATTCTAGTTGATTTAAGTCAAACAACAAAATAAAAAAGGAAAAATAAAAACAGAGAGTAATGTTGATGGACAATGAAAATTTAGAAGAAAATCTGTATTAGTTTACCTTTGGCGCCCTTTTTGCACCCTGTGGGTGAAACAAGCCCCTGGCCATTGTGGTCAGGAGTATCCTTCGTCTGCCGTTTCTTTGACAAGAAAAAAATAAGAGCACCTAAAACTGCAACTGCCAAAATACTTCCTCCTACAGCAGCTCCCACAACTGGCCCTGACGTGTTCTGATTCTTGTGAGACGGATGAGAGGAAGGAGGCCGATATAACGGAGTGGGTGGTGGGGAATACGGAGGTGGTGCAGGATGAGGAGGCGAAGGCCTGGGCTCGTGTGAGAGGTTGAAAGCGGAACCCTTCTCGATTACTGAAGGAGTTCCGTTCTTGTTCTTAATATCACTCATGCTGATGAAAATATGGTCACTATGTAGCCACCCGAACTATGGCAAAATTGTCAATAACGCAAACAACGAGGATCGTGTAAAATTAAGAAGCTTTCAATATGGAGTGTATAAATCGAATTTCCGTCCTTTGGTTTTCTCCAACTCTTTTGTTTTAAGGACATCATGTACGGATCCACTTCAGGAGTTGCAAACATATTGCTCACGGCCACACGGGTGCTAGTATAATTAACAAGTTGAAATTGTTTAGTCCCATACATAGTCGTGCGGTCGTGCCCAGTTCAACTGATCCGCTCACTCAAAAGCGCTATGACCTACGACCGCTTCGAACATCAAGTCAATGAAAATAGAAAAATTGAACGCCCAAATTTCGAACTACAGTAGTGATGAATGTTGTTTTATGCTATGATCATCAGACCGCTATAGCTCTATTGTCTTCAAGTTAGGATCCAGTTTCTGTCCATCGATACATAGCTAATCAGCAGACCGTCTAACCCAAGTGTTTGTCATCTGGAGTATTACCTACGAAATTGCTAAGGCTTATCATGTTTCCAGAATCTCTAGAAGTCTGATTGTTTTGAAGTCTTTTCAGAAGTTTATCATCCTGATAAACTGAATTCCAGCTTCTTTGTTGCTATCGTAGTGATCTTCAAGAGGATTGTTCAGCACCTCACCAACAGGGTGTTCAGCTAAGTATGCTGCACTGGACTCCCCTATACCTCTTTTTTTACATCCCTGAATTACCAGAAGTGTACCTTTCCAAACTGATCTCCACCAAACTGGTTACCTAGCCCCTTGAGCAAGTGCACTACTCTCTGTACCAGCATTGCCACTAGCACTAATCTTGAGTTGTATTTCGGCTTTCAAATTTTGACCTGAAGCAATTATTTTAGGAGGTAAGGGATTTGAACTGAGAACTGAGGTCCTGACGGCATTATAACCAGAATCGAGCCCCATAAGAAAGCCGACCAGCTAAATTTTGTTGTCATTGTCAGTAATTATTTTCAGTACGTTGCATCTTCATTTCACTATCTTCCGATCATAATCTAATAAACAGAATGATACATGTAAAAGAAAATGAGAGGAGCAAAGTTAGTCTATTGGTTTGTTCAACCTGTATGAAGGTTGTGTTTGGTTAAAATCCTCAAATCCTCTCCCAAACAATTGTAATGAAAATGTACTTGATGGCAAACGTCCACCATATATATGAAATTAAGGAGGGAAATCTATATGTACAGTACACTGATCGATGACAAAAGTTCAAATTAGCTCTCAATTGATCACTTCATTATATGAAAAAGCATATGTATTGACTATTGAACTTGGAATACATTACAAACAATTGAGACTTCTTTGATGCTGATCCTCCAATAGACGAATTCATATGTAGTCGTCAAAGGGTGTGAGTACATACATTGCACACAGGCACAGTATGTCATATTATACGGACTAGCTCATATGGAGAATTAATCAAGAATGCAGTAGGCCGTCTGACGGTCTGAGGTGCCCAGTACAGGCTTGTGACCTTGGCCCTTCCTGGATGTCGTCTTCCGCCATCTTCTGAAAAAGAAAACGAACAAGGTGGTCAACATTACGACTCCCAAAATGCTTCCCCCTACTGCAGCTCCCACCACCAGGCCACCCTTGATCCAGTCATATTGTTAGAAGGTGGAGGAGTCGCTGAAGGAAATACGAGCGGCGTCAAAGGAAGATGAGGTTGCGCAGACGGTAAACGCACTTTCTGATCAGCCAACGGATGCGAGACAGGGAAGGGTGATGGGGATGGCGCGATTTCCGGTTTTTGTAAATTTTTCATTTGGAGCAGTCTGTGCATAAGGTGATCAATAATGGTAACAAATATTATTTTACGTACGTACTTAACAAAAAGTTTCCAACGAAAACTTGGGTTCTTACTGGTATACCGTTAATTTGTCCTGTTTAATTGAATTCAGTCTGTTGTGGCGTTTGAAGTAGTTGCAAACAAGTAGTGTAACACCATTACTAGCGGTCTAACACCAACGACTTATTATTGGATCCGATCAAGATGACCAAGTATGTACTTTCATTTTCACAATTAACTAATTAGCAATTTGATCACTAATGATTATATGCATACAGTTACAAGTTTATTAAACTTTTTATGAATTACAGCCTCTTTGACTGTTTCATACCTGATAAAATTAGACCTAGCGATCTTCTTCCTACATTAAGTAAAAAAGATTGATCAGCCAATGATTGCTGATGCTTTCTTATCATTCATTAAGAGATACATATTGATAAACTCACGGAGTCACGGTTAATTGTTTTTATTTATCTATGTACTAGTTGTGAAGCCCGTACGATGTCCGGGCCACCTATAAATACTCATTTGTTATATGTCGATCCAATTGTTAGACCATACACATCATTTTGATATTCAAAACAGTAAATGGT
>CAAKMY010042363.1:0-12487 GCA_901111285.1 Corrigiola litoralis
ACTTCCTTAGTGAACCTTAAAACCACCTCCACCTCCACCTCCACCTCCACCAATCCAACATCCATATCCGACCCGCTTCAAAATCCACTACCTCCGCATCCGACCTACCAATTTTGTTTTATAAGAGAATATTTTTTTATCTACCCAACACTCCGCACCCAACCCTCGTTTTTTTAACATATAATAAAAAAGTAAATTGTATAAAACAAATTAGGCTTATAAATAACCAAGTAACCGACAAAGGCGAGTCGGAGGTCCGTCGGAGGTGGGGTGAGTTAGAGGTCCATTGGACTCAAAGCAAGATCCACCTCCAAACCGGCCTCCACTTCGGAGTCGGATTTTTCTAAACGGGTTTGGAGGCGGACTTTTGTGAGGTAGATTTCTATCGGATATTTTTGGTCTTATCATATCGGACCCGGATCGGATTCGAACATAATTGCCATCCCTACATACAAATTCCACCTAAACCTGTCCAAAATGGAAAATGACATTCACAGACAGACTCATAAGACACTATGCTCCAATAAGGCAAATATACGATACAAGGTCAGGCCCAAAGGCCAAAACCCTTAAGAAACCTTGGCCCTTACCCAAAAAATAACCTCAACCCGACCCGAATGAACCCTCAAATACATACACAATAACCCCTCTATTAAACCCTGAAAAACCATACAACCTCCTTCTTCCTCATTTTCTCGAAGGTCCACCCTTCAGGTAACTCTCTTGCTCCCTTGAAATATTACATATGTTAAACTTGAAATATATATCTTACTGTATTATTCAAACTTTGTAATATGTCCAATGTTTTGTACCTTTTATATACTTTGCCAAACTGGATTGAATAACCCCCTAATTATTAGACTTCAATATAATCATTAAAAAGCTGTTAAGTACATACTTTGGAGTGTTTCTGTTGGTGGGTCGTTTTTGTTTTTCCCAAATTTTGATCCTTTTGTTCAAAGATTGTGTCTTTATTACTTTGGAGTGTTTCTGTTGGTGGGTTGTTTTTATTTTTCCCAAATTTTTGATCTTTTTCTTCAAAGATTGTGTCTTTATTTCTGTTGCTTATGAAAATATTGCATTTTTTAGCATAATGTATACACCAGTTTATCTATTGTTTAATGTTGGGTGAATTTATTGCTTGGTGTTTTATGATTTTGGCAATATAAATCATAAATGAATCATTTTGGTTAATTTTTATTTGTTGTTGAACTTGGATTTTTTTTTTTTTTAAGGTTGCTTTAGAGAGATGACATTTTGTTGGGTTGCAGGTAGGTTGTGTATTGTGATAGAATATCACAATGAGGTTGGAGAAGTGCTGGTTTTGTTCCTCCACCGTATACCCCGGTCACGGCATCCAGTTCGTTCGCAATGACGCAAAGGTATTGAATGAATTTCGACTCTTCTATTTCCGCCTCGTAGTTTTGTTATTTGTACCTTGTGGAAGGTTTAGAATGTACTCTAATTTATATTGTTTGGTGGTTGATATAACTAGCACTAACAATTGATCCTTGACTCCTTGTCTTGTTTTATAAGAACGAATAAGGGTGCGAAACCAACTATAGTGATAATGTTTGCCAAATGATCTTATAAATGGTAATTTACATTGGTGATTGGGTATTGCTTTCTTTAGCTTTTGAATTAGGGAATTGAGTAAAGTGTTAGATATTTGCGGAGGGGTTTTCAAGCTATCGGCTTCCCCTGGGGTTTGAACAACTATGTCTTAGATTTCTTTGAGGAAGTGAATGTCGTAAATATAACATGGGTTAGTCATTTAGGCTTAGATTCGTTGGTGGTAAAAGAATTTCAGTAGTTAACCTTTGGTAACAAATGATACATTTCTCAGAAAGTTTATATTGCAAACAAAAATGAGGCGTTAGTCGATAGTAAGATATGTAGCTTGTCAATGGCAATATACTCTTGTATGATTTTTGCAGTTCTTGCCTCTCTTGGCTAGTGCTTGGGTCTCTAGAGACTTATGTGGGCCCACTCTGAACCGAAATTGTTACTAGTGGTTCGTTATGTATGATTGGGGTACAACACATGTAGTGGTTGTTGAGAAGTTTTTGCTTCTTTGTGTTCTTTTGGTCTTAGCCTTGGCTGTCCAGGAGTTGATAATGTACTAAGTTAAAAGTGAGACCCAAGAGCCCAAACAAGCGTCCTAAATGTGCCCGAGAAAGAAAAATTGTAATAGGGAGTTAGAAAACCTAAAATACAATGTTAACTATGAGGGTTCAAGGACTTAGGAGTTAGGAGAGGCTTTCTCAATCAGTAGGTTGATCTACTTATTGTTCATGTTCTATGGGGAGGAGTTCTTGTCCCCTTTATGTTTTGTTCTCTCCTTTCTTAATATATGTATTTTCTTATGAAAAGAAATGAAGAAAAACCAAAATAAACGAGATTTAGAGGCACATATAGGAGTCTAGGGTTCATCTTTATCTATTGTTTCTCTATGATAATTTGAATCCTCTTCAGTACAGCAATTAAGTCACAAGTTGCTCAAATTAATCTTCGGGGCCTCTTGACTACCAAGCTAACTATCCTTGGCACCAAATTTTATTCTACTTTTCTTAAAAATACAGTCTCCAACAGCTTTAGCTGCCTTAGCATAAAATTGCATACGCAAGGATGAGTGCAAGACCCCACAAGTGACAGAATTAATACTATGCTGTTTTAAATATAGTAATCTCCGTTGTAAAAGTCGAGTGCTTAATTTATCCACTGCAAAGGTGTAGATTCTAATAGCCAGCTCACCTTGGATGAACAGAAACAACTTCTAAAAGGTTGTACCAAAAGCCTACCCCAATTGCTAAAGATCACATTTGCACCACCAGCCCTTTCTTTTCTACCTTGATGTGCTTTGCATTAAATACTACTAATGTGGCATATGAAGTAAAACATCTTTGCAGTCGACAAGGAGCATCTACGCTTATAAAAATATACACACATTGACAGTTAACAATGTTAAAGGAGGCAAAGGTAGGCACAGATAGGCATGTGTGCTACTCAGTGCTAATCGTGTTTAACTGTGATAAAGTGGTTTTTCATTGAGCATGTAATTATGTATTGCAAATAAGTTCTGTTAAGACCAGTTACCAGCCTGTCTGGCTAAAATTGGATGCTTACATATTTTGCAAGTTAGTCTAAATATCCCAACTCATTTGGAATAGGGCCATTCGACTGATTGAAGCTGAGATTAATGCGATGGTAAAACAGATATCAAAAGAAGTTGCATCTAGGAAAGGGCTATCAGTCAAATCACAGAGCTGATATAACCTAAGCTACTATGGAGACATTGCCATATAAGAGTATTGCTTAGAGAACCTTGGCTAGGAATATTTTCAATTCAGTCATGCGTCCTACCTATGTAGCTAGGAATAGGCCTTTGAAGGTTGCAGCTCCTCAGCATCCTAAGACAAAAAAGAGAAAAGACAACAAAATTCAAAAGGGGATGAAGGCAGTTAGTAAAACGAAGTGAAAGAAGTGACAGGTTAGATCAATGTTTATGGCCACCAATTATTCTCTTTTCGCAAGGCAGTGTCCCACAGGAAGATGCGACTCATAAACATATAAATCCCGTTGTGTTTTAGAGTGATGGAAAATCGAAACCTTCTCCATCCAGATCACTAAACCTTCTGCACAAGTCATATTAAAATAGAAACATACAGAAATTCCAAAATCCATAAATTGTAAGGACTTTTGCAGTCTGTATCATTACTTCATTATTCTATCATGCCTTGATTTTTCATGTGTTGCTTGAGCTTTGTAGTCCGTTTAATTAAAATTTTACATAGTTGAGAATGTATAGAATTTTTGCAGTCTATATCAATTATCCCTACCCCTAGCTTCTCAGATTAAATTACATCTTTGATTTTGCTTCTTTTTGTAGATCTTCAGGTTTTGTAGATCCAAATGTCATAAAAACTTCAAGATGAAGAGGAATCCCCGCAAGGTGAAATGGACCAAGGCCTACAGAAAGTTGCATGGAAAGGATATGACACAGGTTTATAATATGTTTGCTAAGAGTTCATTAAGATTATTTACCATTTATTACTAATTCTGAAAATATTTTTAAACTTGGGTTAAAAATCTTCTGTGTCTTTTGCTACCCAGGACTCTACTTTTGAGTTTGAGAGAAAGCGGAACAGGCCAGAGAGATATGACAGGAATCTTGCTACGACCACATTGAAGGCCATCAAGACTATTACCAAGGTCAGATCTCACCGATCAAAATCGCACATCGACAAAAGGTGAGTCTTAGGTTTCCCTCTGCATTTGCAGTTGCTTAAGCAGTGAATTTGAATGGTGAACTCTTTGGTCAATTCTGAATCGTGTTTATATGTATATATTTGGCAGGTTGAAGAAGAACAAACACTTCAAGAAGGATGTTACAGAACTGCAACAAGGTATCGACTTGGTCAAGGCTCCTGGTGCCCGTACAGTGGACGCTTCACTCACTCTGCCAAAGATCAAAGTCAAGACTTCACAAATGGAAGAAAATCGCGCTATGGAAGAGTAATCTGTGCAATGAAGCATGCCAAATGGTTTTGGGTGTGCACGTTAGAAGATATGAATTATGATCGTTTACTTTTGTGGCCTCTTTCGTTGTGGAACCTATTTATGCTCTGTAGTTCATGGATTTCTCACTCAGATTAGTACTTATTTTGTGAAGAGTGATCAATCCTTCTTTCTTATTCTCATTTTTATCTTGTTTAGTTGTTTCTTTTGGCTAATTAGATACTCAGATGTGTTGGATCTTTAATGCAAAGGTAATCTTTATGTAAACACCAGTAGCGTTATGTGGATGCTTCATTCTCTCTTTTTTTTTTTTTTTTTTTTTTTTTCTTGGATACAGGCCTATAGGGAAGATTGGAAGTTCCTGATTTTATTGGACAGCCCTGTTAATTTCTATCTTTGTTCTTCCCTCTTCTGGGCCTCAATTTTTCAGTGCTATTATGTGAGGGCTATTTTCTGCGGCTATGCAGTATGCATTGGCTATGTGTATCTATAAGTTTGTTTTCATGCCGAGTCTTACGGTGATAAGACTCTCCTTAAGAACCTTAATATGTTCATCAAACCCTCAGTGATGCGCAACTTGAATGGATTATGATATAAAAAAAAAAGGCACTTAAAAAAAGAGCATGGAAAAGCTTATACGTTTGGTTTGTTTTTAATTTTAGGTCTACGAGATTACATGAATATGGAAATTGACTAATTGAGTTGTACACTACTACGTACTAGTTAGCTGTATATTTTAAGTACTTTATCGTAGCTTCTAATCCCATATTTTTATTACATTTGATTTTGTTTCCATTTAAGAACTTGATTTTCCTTTGTGATTAGGTTACCGTCTTCTAATTAACACAAATTATAGAAAAGACCGTTTACTACTATCATAAAAATAGACTAACTCCTTACAACTAAATTTTCTTACGTTTCCTAAAATACAAATTGTGTTATATATACACCGTTATTGACCAACATGACTTGGTTTACTTTTAAAACGTCTCCCTCGAGACTTTGTGCCTAATTAAAAGGTTGGGAGGTTCAATTATTTGTCAGTGACTGTTCTTTTCATAGACGTAGGAAAATAAATATCAGCTAAGACGGATAACGTCCATGCGCAACGGTAACCATACAAATAACTAACTTAAGAAAATGTAACTAACTTTACCGCGCAAACAAATACTCAAGTAAATTTCCATTAAAAAAATTAATCAAATGCTGGTTCTTTCACCTTATTTCCCACTGATCATAGTAAAAAACCATGGTGGCCAATTGCCCCCAAAGTCGTGGAAGATTCGAGCAATGGCGGCGACAACTACCGAGGAAACAGAACCAGAGTCAGCAGTGATGGCAGGCGGGTTCCCGGCCATAAAGGCGGCGAAGAGGGTTGTTTTAGTTAGGCACGGGCAGAGCACGTGGAATGCTGAGGGGAGGATTCAGGGTAGTTCGAACTTTTCTGTTCTTACGTCGAAAGGAGAAGCTCAAGCTGAGACTTCTAGGCAGATGCTCCTTGATGACTCTTTTGATATCTGCTTCACTAGGTTTGCTTTAATCTTGTTGTTGGTATTTGAGAACGATGATGATATTTTTGGTGAGGGATTGCTAGATTGTAAGTTGAAGGCTCACCCCGGAATAGTCACATTCTATCATAGGATGGTCTTATCCAGGTGTTACTCCGCGTGCTTACTAGTTATATATTGTAAGTCGAAGTGTTAAATTGAGTAAACACTTGAGGCGAAAACTTGGGTAAGACGGTTCTCGAAAGGAAGGGGGTTAGGATTTAAGGTTATGAGGTGACCTTTTATGATTGTAAGTTAAAAGTTCATCCCAAATTATAGTAACACACCATGTTATATCATAGGACCGTCTTACCCAATTCTTATTCAAGATTGAAGCTATAGTATATACTGTAGCTAGTAAGGATCAGGGAACAATGTGCACTTCAATGTGAGACGGGGTTTAGAACTCAGTAATTATGGTGTCCTATTCTTTGGGAATAGACTAGAAATGTATATTATATGAGGCGTCTCATGATGAGGCTATCACATAATAGATCGGCTGTTAGTAAGAAATTACTACAATCATTCTCACTTATGACCTTTTGGGAAGTTTGAAACCTGTTGTATTTGGCAATTAGCATTTTAAGTGACAATGTAATAGCAGATAGCATATAAGATTGGGAGTAGCAGCTTGCGAATTAAATTGGTACGTTTGACCCGCAAATGAAAATGTTTATAAACTTAGCAGGCAGGATGTCACCATTATATCGAAATCTCAATGCACTTATTGAAAATGCTGATCAGAATATATATGTGCAAATTGGTTATTTGTAGATCCGTTGCCTATGCTATTTAGATGATATTGAAGCTGTTCGTTACCAAAAATAACTTTTATGGCTCATTTATACCAAGAAATGCTTAGAATTCAGATATGGAAATAGCATCATGTGGCTCAGGTAATCATTTTATTTAGGTCATCACAACATATGTGTGGTAATAATTAGTGGTTATTGAGCTTCTATCTTTACTCTTATCATTTCCTTGACATGTTGCGATGTGCCGATGTCAACGAAAGGTCTCAAGGACCAATTAGAATTTGTGTCTTTGACAGTCTTGTATTCTAGTGTCATGTTTGGTAGCAGCACAACAATGTCAATACATGGGTGTGTTGTATCTAGTAAAATGTTCCTGCAGCGTATATGTGGAGGCCTTTAGTTAAAGGTCAATAGTAATGTAGTAATCTTTCGATGGAACACGAAGGGCAGGTGGCGAGTCACTTGTTTTTTTGGTTGTGAGAATAAATGGAAATAGATGTGTATATGAAGATCAGGCCTCGTTTTTGCTGAAGTTTGAGAGTGATATTTGCCTCTCCAGTGAATGTAGAGACAGTAGGGTCTAATCTTTAGATGCGCCAGGGGGTTATCCAGTACTTATGCTGAATGGATGTGTTACAAACTGAATACAGCCTTGTGCTCTGACATTTTTCTAACTATACCTTGAAGATTTTACATGCTTCTTAACTAAGATTTGTTTTCTTGTTGCAGCCCCCTGGCTAGATCAAAGCGAACAGCTGAAATTATTTGGGATAATCGTAAGGAGCCAATGATCCCAGATATTGACCTGAGGGAAATAGACTTGTATTCTTTTCAAGTTGAGTCTTTTCTCCATTTCTTGTTTGTTTATAGAGAGCCTACAGAAACTGGGTTCTGCACCAATTTAGCTATGGATGTTGATCCATCTCATTGTCTGTAGGGACTCTTAAAACATGAGGGAAAGGAGAAGTTCGGGTCTGCATTTCGTCAATGGCAAGTAGATGCTCCAAATTTCATCATAGATGGTCATTATCCTGTCAGGGAGTTATGGACGCGTGCCAGAAGTTGTTGGGATAGAATCTTAACTCATGAAAGCAAGTCCGTACTTGTTGTTGCTCACAATGCTGTGAATCAGGCTCTTGTTGCAACAGCAATAGGTAACATCTGTGTCCTTGTAGCTGTACGATGTTTCAACTTGGTTTCGTATGCTTGTGTTAATTCTTCTTCAGTCCTCCCTCTATTCAGGCTTGGGAACTGGGTATTTCAGAGTTTTGCTGCAGAGCAACTGTGGTGTCAGTGTGCTGGATTTCATTCCTCGGGCAGAAGACAGCTCTCCATATATCTGCCTTAATCGTCTAAATCAGGTACAGAAGCCGTATAAAAGAATATTACTCTATCCGTTACTGATTTTGCAGAAGATTTCATATGTATGACAAGGTTTCTGTAAGAATTTTCTTTTGAAGGCTGCTGTACTTTATTTTGATTAGGTTGATTGATAAGTAGGATTTATAATAACAGTCTTGTCAGCTTTAGTATCCTACTGACTTGGCAGCTGCTTTTAATTGATGCATTGGGTATGAGTATATGATGCCTCTACCACCATCGGAAGAAGTCTTTGGCATACTAACATCCACATTCATCAATCTGCCCTCTTAGGTCAGCATTTGTCATCTGAACTTAAAACTAGTAGATCAGTAGGAGAAACAGGTGAAAGGCATAATGGTGAGAGAATAATGCACCAAGCTGCTCATTATCCTTTTCAAAGGATTAGCTTCACACATGCCGTTTGTGTTTTGCACTTCCTGAAACAAGAGTTTAACGGTCGTCTCTGGTATAATATGACTGGTAAATTTCATAATGTAGCCTGAACTATCAGTGTTATTTTATATCAAGTTTCAATGATGTTGTGTACTCTGCACAGCTATTTTATAGCACCATTTATTCTCACATAGATTCTTATAAACTCCTATTCTCTGTTTGATTGCAGACTCCTAATTCACCAATTGCTGTTGGAAGTTCTGCTGGCCGCAAGACTAGTAGGCGGATCATCCTGGTTTGTCATGGATCGTTAGAAAACGATGGAGAGGTATGATGTGACTGGCTGAACTCTCTCCCTCTCTTTCATGATTGACTCTATATCTGTATCATAGATGATAGACTTCTCAGTCATAGCCATCTTCAGTTTCTTAAACAGAATAAGCTGTTTGCTTCTTCTATATGTTAACCAAGAAGTACATGTAAATATGGATTTACAAATAAGACGCATGTATAAATATGATGAGAACGGAGAAGTAACAGGGTATAAATTCTTAGAACTAGTTCGCTCAGCTTGATGCATAGTCATGAAAGTTCATGTCAAGATCATACTTCTATTTTAAGTTGATTTTATTTTACTTTTCTCTTGAAGATATTCTTTCTACTTCTCGTATTCTTTAACGGTACAGACCTACCGATTTTTTCTGCAATTGAAGGAAGTCAACAGTATCTATTTGTTGAAGTTATGGAATCTTGTAACGGATCAGATATCTTACTGGAAGTTTACCCAATATATTGCCAATCACCTTACCTTTTGCATTTTGGGAAATGAGATATCTTTATTTATTTTTGGTGGGGGTACCAATTATATCGTACTCGGACGGAAGTAGCTATTTCGCAGATGTCTAATCTCTTTGACATAGCGACCTCTTTCCAACATGTTTTAGATCTGAACTTCAAGTTAATCTGTTCAACAGGCTAAGTTCTCACGTCTAGAGGATCGACCAATGAACATGCTTGGCATCATTCAGGTGATTTAAGATATCTCTTTATCCTGTTTTATTCTCTTCTTCTTGTTATATAATCTGATATCCTCTTTGACGAAAACAGTCCCAGAAAACTGCTGAACTGCTTCTTGATTTAAAAGTGAGCACAGTTGTTAGCAGCCCAGGGAAAGCATCAGCTGAATCAGCTAAGATCATATCTCAGGTAAACTAATTAAATTTCCTATAACAGTTCTTCCCATTCATCTCAAAGTTGTTTTGTACACTCTGTATTCAAGATTCGTAACTGCTGATTTACGCTCATGTTATCAGGTTCAAGAAGCAGCAGATTGCTTAGGTGCCGACTGTGTGCCACGCTATGTGGATGTGAAAGAGATCGAAGAGCTTTCTGTTGAAACTATGTTTGGACAATCAGAACAAGTAAGCACCTGTAATCTGAACTCAAATCAACACACAATGGTGTTCACTTAACACTGAAGCAACTGTTTCACAGTTTACTCCCCTATCCGCAAATAGTAAGGTTACTGCAGAATTATCTTGCCACGAATTGTAGCATCGCCCCTGACTCCCTGTATCTTTATTTTTCACAGAACGCAGTTGTTGATTCGATTCTCCAGCCTAGTTTGCTGAATGGGCTCAGGGACGGAGTGTTAGATCCACTGTGGGATCAGACAGGGAAAGTGTGGGAAGCTTTGTTACAGGAGTTGCCTGTTTCTGCTGACCAAGAAAAGGTGGTCGTTGGGGTAGGACACCCGATTCTCCACATTTCTCTAATGGCACATTGCCTGAATTTAACAAAAGAATGGATGAAATCTTTCCATCTTGATGAGGGTAGTATCAGTGTTATCGACTTCCCTGATGGACCGACTGGACAAGGCATAATTCGATGCATAAACTATACAGCTCATTTAGGGAGATGGTCAATTCCAATCACTAAATCAACAGTGGATGAGGAGGAGCTGTACTAGTGTAGCTGTGTATAGTTGTGGTGTTGAAACAAATTTAAGATGCAGAGTTAGTGTTAAATCGGATGACTACTATTATCTCTGGCAACAGATTTGATCCCGTAATCTGACAGTATAAAATAAAAGATATAGCGATCAGAATAAAATAAATGATAAGACTTTGGTGCACACCAAATTATGACCACATTCTAATCATCTAACAAATTTAGCGGAACTGGTAATAAGTCGGAGATAAATAGATTTTAAAAAATAGTAATCCAAGAATGATCTTGAACTGAATTAAATAATAATGTAACCTTCTAAGCATGCCCACATTCTGAAAATTATTCAACTAATGTAAAGGAACTAGTAAGAATAAGTCGATCATAAGAGTGACAGGAAAAAGTTTGCTGTGGAATTCCAAGAATGATGCACATATTATTATACACCCATATGTCCAACTTACCTTAACGAGAACAAACTTGACTCCCGAGTAACTGGGAAACTGGTAAGAAAATTAAAACTTACTTTTATGATCAACCACGATAACTTCTTGTCACTATTATGATAGCTACTATGATGACCACTGTGATCGACCATGATAGCTACGCCTACAATCTACTTATTACCCTTAACTAAAATAACTAAAGAAAGCAGATGTTATTCTTATTTTTTTTTTTTTTTTTTGACAATGGTCAAAGTAACAAAGGAAACAACAAGAAATTAACTAAAGAAAGCAGATATTATAACATCATAAAGTTCTACTAACTTATTATTTGTTAATCTAACGCATACTGCTATTGCGGAGTATGATATACTCATTACAAGTATTGATAACACATGCTATCGCATGCAAATTACATTGATTAGTTCGCTGGCGATTGTACTGATGTTTAGAAGAAAGGCGCTCTATGTGGTACACCCTTCCTGCTCCTCTTCCTAAAAGACTTGGCACAATCACCATTCGTAAAACCATTAAGCAGACGCTTCAATATCTTCCTCGCTTCGACATGTCTTCTTCTTTTCTCCACTATCGGTGATTTCTTCACACCCCCATGCTTGATTTTCCGCGAAAGGCGACCCCTTTTCTTCTTTTTCACCCCATTCTTCTTTACCTTCCCATCTTTCTTGCAACGCATCAACCACCGCAACTTTGCGAGTTCCTTTACATCTGTATTGCATGTGAGTCTGCATTTGATTGAACAGTACAATGCAGGCTTGTCAATCTTGAAACCACAAGTGACACAATACCCAGGGCATCCCTTGTTAACAGCATCTTTGCCTTTGTCACTACTTCTTGACTTTTGGAAGTAGACCTTGTGTTTGTTTATGGCGAAAGCCCTGATATCAGAAACTTTCAAAACCTTGAGACCGGAGATGTCCTCTCTTTTGTAAGAATAATGGTTTGATGCCTTCAACGCTTGGAAAACCTTGTGTTTTAGCTGTTGATGTTCTGAAGCTTGTCTTGTTGTCAAAGCCGCACCACATTCGAAACAAAAGAAGCCTTTTCCTTCTACTTTATGATTATGTGACGTAGTAAATTCCGCTTCTATCATTGACATTAACTTAGATTCTATTCCCTCCGCCATTGTTTTCCCTCACACTTTATTTTCTTTTTTAATGAAATTTTGTGTGTCCGTATTTATATATATATATATATATATATATATAGGCTTTTACAACAGTGTCGCTTGAAGGGGAACTTGGTGGCCAAGGCTAGAGTTTGTTCAATTTAAAGTTGTCAACTACAGTCTTGCAAGAGGAGACTGCCTCTCATGATATAATTCTTATTATCTCATCAAAGTAAAAAAAAGTTCATGTAGTGTTTTATGTGAACTACGATTAGGGCTATGTTTGGCCAAAAAAGACTGATAAGGTATAGCTGAAAACTGATAAGGTGACTAAAAATTGATAAGGTGATTGTAAACTGATAAGTGACCTGATTAGGTAGCTGAAATTTTAGACCT
>CAAKMY010042383.1:0-18129 GCA_901111285.1 Corrigiola litoralis
ATATATATATATATTTGAATCTAGTATTATTATATTGATAAAGGGAATGTGTCTACTTTTAAAATTATCTTCTAATAACAAGGCTACAGGGCCAAAAGTTTAAATGTCACACTAATTCAAACCCAATACAAGCTAATGCGATACTATATTCAACCAAACACATTATCCGACCTAACCCAATATGCATTTTCACTAAAAACTAAATGAAACATAAATAGTTTCCACCGAAAATTATACATTTTTGTGTAGTAATAAAGTATTTCATTTATCTTTAAACAAAAAATGATCAACATGAATATAATAGAAGAGATAAAAACAACTCAAATAACCAGAACCCAATGTAAAAATATCACAATATAGCCCCAACCCGAAATAACTTGAATCGAAGCGGACTCGACCTGAAAGACTGTACGGAGTATGAGTTTAGCTGTTTAGTTAATTTGAACGACCCAGAGCCTACTGATTGCCAGTTTTGCGCACACGATATATAGGTCCTCGGCCCCCTTTGATATATAGTGTTGCACACGCAAATTCCAATGCACTCAAGTTCGGCGATATGCATTTTCAATGGTTCAAGGTCGTTTAGCGTATATCGATATGATACGGAAAAAAAGTTCATGGAGCAAAAAGACAGAATACGATTAGTGCTCAAGTTCATAAACCAAAGCTGTTGTTATGATGAACACATATAACTACGAACATATATAACGATGTAATTCAATTATTGATTAATCAGACAAGTGAAGGTTTTGCATAATTTACATCACCTATCAGCATGGCTAAGTAATCAGAAATATGATCACCTGAACTTTAAAACTACCAGATAGGATTTCCGGAAAAAGAACACAAGAAAGGAGAAGATAGCTGAAGTCCGAGGGAATTTACAGTTAAACTATATACTGTGCTCCTCATAGAAGCAATTCGTGAATGGATCAGGTACCATGTTGGAGTTCATCTCATGCCAAATTAATTCGACTGAGCAGTTGTGAGCCATTGAGTCTCCAAAATCCCTATACAGTCAAAAAAAAAAAAAAAATGGCCAGCACAGCCTTCCCCTTATCCAGTCCCTTGGTTGAAAGCTGCGCTGCGTTTGGAGTTGCATATCCTTCCATCTTAAAGTGTATGGTTTCTCAGTCCTTGGCTGTTCTTATCTATGCAGACTGTAGAGTGACCTGCTCACCCTCAAGAGCCTTCTGCTCAAACACTGGCGAAGCCTCAGGGGTGTCTTCTTCACTAGGTGGAACCAACTGCCAAAAGAGTTGCAGATACTTGTCCCAGTCCTTCAGAATAGCAGCACCTTTGGAACTCCCAGTTTTTTCCTTCACATTTTGAAATGAGACACATTGCAGATTAGCTATGATAGCACTACTGAATAGAATTTTGCTTTAATCTATTTAGTTCATCTTGAGTGAGCATGGACCAAGACTTCCTCATAATAAAATATTACAACCATAGATATGAGATATGTACAGGGATAAGCTGTTAACAGGTAACAGGAATACGTATTTGAGTATTTGACTACAGCCACCATGCCGGTCATGACATTTCTGCAGATTGAAGCACAAATGCTTTTCAAAAAACTACCCTATTTTGGTAACTTCTAGAGTTTGCATTACCCTGGAGCAAATTAAAATGTGATGTTAAATGTTGGTAGGTCAAAGCCTTCCCATCTATGGTCAATAAAAACAGCCTTAAAACAATTTCCTTTCTGCAATCACACCTTAGGACAGTAGGAGGGAAGCTTGTTAGAGGGGTTAGGGTAATGTGATTAGTATGATTGCAGCATTGTCCAACTCAAGTTTATGGCAAATGTGCAATGCTGAGCATTCGATGGCAATTTGCGGGATTAATAGACCTCGGATTGGTATAAAATTGACCATCATTAGCTTAAGTCAGTCTACATAAAGCAAAAGAACCTCAGTATAATTTTTAGTCCAACAAGAAATCATCTAATGCACAACTAAGACTGGGAAAAGGTTGATAAGAAAATCTGCAATACAATTGCTGTTTTTATTCATGCAAGATGCTCATGTAGTTCATGTAGAATACTCACAACATGTGCCTCAATTAGACTTTTAAGCTGCATCTGGCCAACGGGAGCATTCACTCTCTGGATTTTCACAATTTCCTTGTTGACCTGTTTAAAGATTTACCATCATAAGAAAATATCACAGATTAATAAATTCAATAGAAAAAGGTGACCAAACTACGTTAAACACAGACTTAACCTGAGCTCAAAACATGAAGTTTTGTCCTACCAAAATTTCCATTTAATAATAATAACCTGATTATCTTTTGCTAGCCATTGCTTTTCCTTGATATTGGAAAACAGAGATCAGAACTGACCTTTGGAATGAGAGTATCATCTTCATCAAGTAAATACGCAAGACCTCCAGTCATACCAGCAGCAACATTTCTACCAACTCTGTCAAAATAGAAAGATAAGGTAAGAATATTGTGTTCAGGATTTCTGCAAGCAAGATAACACTAATCAATAGACTGTACTCACTTGCCAAGCACAACAACACAACCACCAGTCATGTATTCACAACAGTGATCACCGGTGCCCTCAACCACTGCCTCTGCAAGTGAATTTCTTACAGCGAAACGTTCCCCAGCTTTACCTTGAACAAATACTTGACCTCCAGTTGCTCCATAAAGGCAGGTATTGCCAACAATGGTAGCCTCTTCTGGACAAAATCCAGGATTTTCTGGAGGAGTAACAACCAGTTCACCTCCAGCCATCCCCTAGTAACATGCAAGTACGGTAGGTAAACACAAAATAGGTAATCCGAGGAAATAAAAAACACAGGATAAGATATTTGAAACAAAAAAACTGAAGTAACAAAGCAGTCTTTTCATAAATAAAAAAGAATCAAATCCGCTACAAAAAACTTGCACCAGAAAAAGCTACTGTGACAGAGTTTTCGAAGGATAGAGGCACAAGAAAAGAGATCAAAGAGCTAAATTGAATTTAAAAAAAAGATTAATTTTATGTATTTATTTGAGACAACCAGTTAGGCGAACCGTACTGCAAAAATGTCAAGTACTAAAAAAAAAATACAAAGGATTTTCAGAAGGTATCGAACCAATAGCCTAAACCTTTTTATCCTCAAACAAATTTCTAGAAACAGTATTACATCCGTTTTCTCCAGATCCTAAACAAACGATAATCACCGGGTGAAGCACAATCTTGGGCTTCGACTATAAAACAAAAGAAAATTACTTACTAAATATATCAACCAATTAAAGGAACTCTAACCTCAACTTCAATTTCTTTAGTATGGTACGTTGTCCCATATCCTTAGGGGTGCCAAGCTGACAGTTCACTTTGGAAAATTGCACTCACGAAATTTTACACTTCACCGATCTGATACTGGTTCATGTTAGGTTTGACCCCAATTATTTTGGGACAAAGGCTTGTTGTCATTGTTTTTGTAAATAAGAGCCACTAAGTTTAGATGCAAAAGAGATCATAATCATTCGTTCACCAATATACCATTATATCTAAAAACTGAAACATTCAATTTTTGACTCATACCACTTTTACATAGATATTTTCTTCTAACTTAATGACAATGGTTATACTTTGTTGCATCCCCATCTACTGCACCTAAGACCAAGTCATATAATGAGAAAAGAATTGAATATCATTGCCATACCTTGCCAACATAGTCATTAGCTTCTCCAACAAGGCGAACATTCATTCCAGGTGTAAGAAAACAGGCAAAAGATTGACCAGCGCTCCCGGTAAAACTGAAGACGTAAAGGAAAAAAAAAGGTTTATCTATTTATCAAAATGAATATATACGAGGTATCGTACGGCTGCTTTCCAGATAAAAGAATTCAAAAATAAAGCAAATGTATTACGTTATATTAAGCTGTCCAGCAAAACCAGTATCCCCATATTTTTTGGCAACAACACCTGCTATACGGCCACAAACAGCACGGTCCACATTATAAATGTTAAAAGTTTTGTTGACAATCCTTTCATTTTCAATGGCATCTGCAATCTGCAAATGTAAGATGGAAATGGGATTCATGAGAAGTAGTATTGAAAACCAATGCCAATAGAACCCGGTGGACGAAACAATGTAGCAAATCATATATTAAAATAAACAGGTTAGTAACTTAAGAGGCTTTAAGCAATAATCGTTTTCTAGACAGGGTCAATTTGCTGGAAAGAGGAGTCCGCAAACACCATCTGGGGGAGGGGTAGATTATGGTCATCAGAAAGATTTGAAGTTATCTCGTAGTGACTGCCCCCCATACCTCCCCACACACCATTCACTCTCTGTGTTGGTGGATATTGTTTTAAAGTTTACGAAAAATGACACTTTCTGTGCTAAGTAAAACCCAACTCTTAGGGACATTTTCATAAATGCACCTGTTGTCTAGAAAACAAAAGAATATCAGTGACAACAAACTCAGCCTCTACGTTGTAGCTCACGAAAGCAGCACACCAGCTTGGTGGGCAGCTACAAATACCACCCATGTGAGAAAGTGACAAATATACATTCATTGTAAGTTGCCATAGGAAATTTATTCCCTTGGGATTGGGATACGCAAGAGCTAAAAGCCAAAAAGAGAGATATGAAAGATGAAGAAAACACAAAACACAGGAAAATATTGAAACCAATAACGAAAATAATTTGAGAAACTAAACAAACAAAAATGCAGATGAAGAAAGTCTCAGATGTAATAGTCAACTTTGCCTTAAATCCTAAAACATAAGCTAATAGGGACAGAAAAAATTTACCTCGGGATCTGAAAGTACTTGATCATCCAGAACAGGTCCATTGGTATGAACATCCTGGTTCCTGATGGCAGTGCTGCTCATTGTTGGTAAACCAACACTCTACAACAGATGAAGAAGATCCCATACCAGATAAGAACTATACAATAATACTCAAAAGGGAAAGAGCAAACAGATAAATGGCAAATAAGATAAGAACATACCGAAAGAATATAACCAAGATCAAGATGTTGGGTTTTCACCAATGAGATATCTCTTGGTTTTAGAATATCTGTTCTCCCGATTATATCATCTAACTTTTCAAAGCCCAGCTGTGCCAAGATGCCTCTTACCTGATAAACATTCGAGAACAGTCAAGTGCATAAAGAGTCAATAATAACCTTCCAAATCTCTAGCTATTTAGAGGACCAGAAGGAGGCAACAGACTAAAAAAACCATGCTTCGCCAGATACATAGACTCCAAGGTAATAAGCTTATAAAGATCAGACAACTAGCTTCATCACTGAACACATTACCTCCTCGGCAACATATAGAAAGTAGTTCACAAGATCACCAGGCACGCCAGGAAACCGAGCACGCAACTCCTCCCTCTGACAAAAATTTATCAGAGAAAGAAGGCATGAGAAAGATATAGCTTAAACTTAATAAAGGAGCACCTAACTAATACTTTCAGAATAAAAAGCCAAGTATGTCCAAGGTACCTGGCTGGCTACACCAACTGGGCAGTTGTTTGTGTGGCAAATGCGAGCCATAACACAACCAGTAGCAATCATTGCCAAAGAACCAAAACCATACTCATCAGCACCCATTGCCGCAGCCATCATGACATCTACCCCACTTTTGAAGCCACCATCAACTCTAAGGATGGCCCTTTCTCTAAGTCCATTTGCGATTAAAGTCTGAAATATTATTACAGTCAAGGAAAAGTCAAGAGCAAGTTAGGCAACCAGGATATAATTATGTGATCTCTGGATGCTACACAAACCTGGTTAGTTTCTGTAAGCCCAAGTTCCCAAGGACCACCAGCATGCTTAATGGAACTAATTGGGCTGGCTCCAGTTCCACCGTCATGTCCTGATATCTGCAAGTAGATCCATAATTAGACATTTCCCTAAACACAGCAATATATCTACATCGATCAAAATAGATCATAAATGATTGTTTTAGCTTATGTCAAATTAAAGTGATTCTGTCACACAATACAGCATTCATTTTATCTCTAGATTTCCAACAGTCGTGACATTATCCTTAAACCTTAACGGTCATTTTTTTTGTTTCAGAATAGTAGGAAAAAAAAACTATGATCACTGCCTAACACCAACAGAAGACCAGGATAACTTGTTTAGTCATGGTTAAGAAGAACTCCTTCAGTAGAAGTACTCTCAATTTTAAATATTCTAATTTAAAAGAATATGTACATTAAGTAGAATACTGAAACTGACCAATTCAGAGCCGACATGATTCATGAACAGTTCCAAAAATATCAGTAACTATTGACTTTGGAGTAACCATCCATGACTCCCATTAGAAAATATCCCCAAGGCAAAAAAATGTTCAGAGGTGAATGGTCAAAACTGACATCTTTTGCCCATTTTGCTTCAACTGTATGTACTATCTCATGACTACACAATGTAAATTCATGCAGGAGAAACCAGCACCGTGTATCAACTTATAAAAGCCAGCAATTGACAAGAGTGTGAGTAAGAGAAGAAAAAAAACTTCATTCACAAGTGGCTGTTGTGAAAATGTGCAATTTTCAAAGTAAAAATAGCAGCAGTAAGTTTGGAGGTTCTATAGAATTCTTGGGAGTGAAATGATCAAGCTGCAGATGTCATTGTCATTTAATGTCTCCAATAAAATAATTATACCTAGGTTAAAGGTCTAATTCTCTGTCCCAGTTTATAAAGAGCCATGAAAGCCAGAATATAAAATTTTATACCAAATAAATATAAGAGTAACAGATTAATAAAATTTCCCTCTCAAAAAATTATCCATTTGTGTTGGCTAGGTAAGTTGGGGAAGGGTGAGTGAGGAGTCAAACCCGGGACATTGACGGGGAGGCACACAGCTTACCACCAAGCTGGGCCTTGGTCCTCTAAATATCTTACCAAGAAACCCAACAACTGTTCGAGCTGAAGAAATGTGAATACTAGATAAGCAATTCATGCATGTAAGCAACATATAAACATGACTCAGTTGCAGAGCTAGCTGTTAGCTCATTAATTGCTTGTGTTCTGACTTAAGTAACGGGTAAAAGACAAGTAAATGAAACCTTCTAGTAGCTTGTTACAGATCATCTGTGCAACAAAAATAAGATGGCAGAAGAGGCAGACATATAGGTTCTGACTCAGTCCAAGCAGTAGGAAGAATAATTGCAATAAAAAAAGTCACCAAACTCCAGAGAAAATACTTCTGTTCGGAACAATGAAATGAGAGGGTCTCAAATACCTGAATCACATCAGCGTTTCCCTTTGCTACACCTGAGGCAACTGTGCCAATGCCAGCTTCAGCGACTAGTTTAACCGACACCTTAGCTTTTGGATTTATCTGTTCATTTTCACGATTAGTAGAGAGGGACATCTACTTCTTAATTGTTCATCTATAAAACAGATATAGGCATTTACCTGATGAAGATCATAAATTAACTGCGCCAGATCCTCAATAGAATAAATATCATGATGTGGGGGTGGAGAAATAAGAGGAACCCCAGGCTTTGAGTTCCTCAATCGGGCAATATATGCACTGACTTTCTTTCCAGGCAATTGGCCCCCTTCACCAGGCTTGGCACCCTGGGCAATTTTTATTTCCAACTGGTCGGCGTTAACCAAGAAAGTTGGTGTGACACCAAAACGTCCAGATGCAACCTGGCGAAAAAAAGTTCAAAATTGTCAATAATCAAATTGAAACAATCCACTATAGAAAAGGACACCAGCGAAATTTGACAAAATAGATCCAAACAGTAGAGCCTCGACAGGTGCTCATCTGAAGATATCAGACAAAAAAAAATGCCAACTCCAACTAAATAAACTTGCCAAAAATATTTTGAGATCACCTGCTTGATTGCACTAGTTGCAGTGTCCCCATTTTGAAGACCTTTGAGATGAGGCAGAGTAGGGGAATATCCATCAACCACATCAGAAAGGGGACGCCATCTGATTGGATCCTGCATTAAGAAATAGTTAAAGATTCACTACTGAAAATCGACAATCAAAGATTATTAGACAGAGCAAGAGAACAAGTACCTCGCCACCTTCTCCAGAATTTGATTTTCCGCCTATTCTATTCATTGCAATGGCAATTGCTTCATGAGTTTCCCTAGAAATAGCTCCAAGAGACATTCCTCCAGTACAAAAGCGTTGAACGATAGAAGTAGCAGGTTCAACTTTACCCACGGGAATTGGAGCACGATCACTTTTGAACTCCAGAAGATCACGAAGCACCTAAAACAAGTAATTACAATTTAAATAAATTTGATGGTATGCAATATTTTACACTCTTAATGGAACTTATATAAAACAGAGAAGCAATACTATAAATGTGGAAGACATTCGTGAAATACGGAGGCAACTACAGAAACAAGATAGCTAAACAACTTTGCTTCTAGGATAAGTAGATATGAACAGCTATGAATCAATGTACAAATCAAGTTCTCAATTTGAGAAGTTTGTACCATAAAAATAGTCGCATTTGCATAACACTACCCCAATAGTAACGCCTGCCCCAGCAAATCACTAGACTCCAATGAAGAAAAACAGAAGTCTGAGCAATACAGAAGTAACGATTGTCCACCCTTAGTGTGGTGTTTCAGAGAAAACCCAAAAGTCATCACTTTGCAACAACCTGTTGGAACAGTATGTAGTAAGGTAGTATCATAGACCCCTATTGCGGTCAACCCTAAGGCTGTTGAGCTTCTTGTTGAATAAACTTGTAACTAGAAAGTACCAGCAGATACTGTTAGCATTTAAAATGAACTCCCAAAACAATATCAATAAAATAAAAAGTTTTTTAAAGTCTCCTTCGAAACCGTAAGCAAAGGTCATCAAAGGCTTCGGAAAAGGAAACACTTCCTTTCACTATGATAAGAAACTATGTGTATACAGCATGATCAGCAAATTCTATAACAAAGTAGCTCAAATAAATCAGGTACATACTTCTACTTTAGGAACAACAGGGATTAACAGTTGCATTAGAGTCATTTCTGGCATCTAAAAGGGTACCAAAAGCTCACATTGACAGGTCTATTAGCCAGATGTTGCTGGTAAACTGCATAAGCACTCTCACTCTTGTTGCGAACAGCCTTGTGCAGCAATTTTGACATCTCTGGGTTGTTTCCATGATATTCCCCTTGCAAATTGGAAAAGAGAGAAACAGTCAACGATCATAATTGATACTAATTACGGAACTAGAAATATAACAAACTTAAAAAGCATGAAATTGGTGCAACACCCCGACCCCTCATGGGCTAGAAGTAGTTACCACTAGCTTCTCTCTTGGCTATGTATAGGGCCCACAAACTAACACTCTCCAGCTCAATTTTTCCTCACTCATGTGCACCCTAGGAAACTTCCCATGACGTTACTAGTTCACTACTTCTAACCAAGCACTCTTATCGGGAGTTTCTTAGCAAATGGGCTCCCAAAAAGAAAGTTGCACCTTGTTGGCATAGGTAATGCTATCAATCCTCCAAAGCGCTCATGAATGTGCATCAACTCTCATTAAATCCCAAACATACTCTAGGCCATCACAATCGCCCCAAGTAAAGGACTGCAATGTCCTCGTTGAAACCAGCAATTGACCTTGATCTAGATGGCTGAGTTGCCCTTCACCACCACACAATCAGCACAAGGTCGCATATTTAGTGTTGTCTTATACCATTTGTAACACCTCGACCCCGCATGGGCCGGTACTACTTAACATTGGCTGATGTCCATGCTGCCATACAAATGAACACATATTCTTCTAGTGCATTTTGTCCAAACTCATGTGCACCTTGAGAAACTTACTAGGAGATCATTCAATTTACTACTCCTAGCCAAACACACTTGAATGTGCAAATAGGCTCACAAAAAGAAAGGCGCACCTTGTTGGAATGAATAGTACTATCAGTCATGAAGCACTCTTTGAAGCTCATCCATTCTAATAAAATATCGACCATAATTTCGGGTATTACGATTTGCAACTACCAGCTCATATTATCAGGATCTACATAAGTTTAATACGATGTTATTGCGTATTGAAAACTGCTAGAACATTATGTTACCTAGGTCTTTCATTTGAAGTATGGGAGTGTCCAATTCCACAAGCCTCATCTCACAAACAATTTCCTTGTAAGAGAAGGTGTGTGGGAGACTGGGAGCCTCTTTGAAGGCACTCAGGTTATGCCATGTTGCCGTTAGTGTTGTAAGAAGGGTGTGAGGAGTTACATAGGGTGTACAAATAGACATTCCCCTTAGAAATATCTAAAGCATATGGCGAGATTTATGATAGAATAAAAGAAGCTTTAAAATTGAGTTAATCCTGAAGTACTAGAGTATATTATTGTCAATACCTTTCTTGCATGACAATGGTGGAACCTAAATTTTTTACGAGGGTCCAAAACTTACTATAGAGATTGTCCAAATAAACATAAATATGTAACAATCATGAATTTTTCTACGCCAAAAAAAAAGCAGTTACCATACTTATACACAGTAAATGGATCCTAGTCCAATAAAGATAAACAAGTAAAAATAAATGAATTTTCCTACGCAAACAAAAAAAAAGAAAATGATTTTAGGCCAAGCAGTTATCATAACTGTATAAAGTAAACAGATCTATATGATTTGTTATAGAGTTTTGTATACGGATTGATGCCACATGATGCATTATTTGCCTACTACAACCATATTATGGGCATTTCAGAAAGTCAGAAAAAAACACGAGAGTTCGGAATGATACCTCCTGGTCTAAATTGAATAAATCCAAAATTCTCTAGTCTTTTGGCTGTATCCTCAGAAAACGCTTTCACCCAGAACGACAATGTCTCCCTTGCAAGCTACATAAGAGAAGATTTTGTCAGACAAGTCAAACTATACATGCTATGGGAGGGGGATAATGAACAAACAGCATATTCCCGGTGATCCAAAAAGATAGGTCCATTTTTGCAGGTTCAAGATTCCAGAAAGGTACAACCTTTCAATTATCGCAATTCCCAATAGTTCCAAAACATGGTAAATCTGTATTCATATGACTTCTTTACGAATAGCCAGAAGGTTTATTCATAGAAAATTAGTATGAGTTTTAGAAGACGGTCCTCCAAAGATGACAATGAAAAAAGAAAAAGAGTGTGCATTAAGGCTCTAAAGCATTAAACATAGCCCGGAAAACTAGCAGGGCTCATTTGGTTCAAGCCCCTCTGAAGGAATGAAAAAGAAAAAGCGAAAAGGATTAAATTTTAAGCCATTCCATTTCTGGAAACAAGATGTTTAACTGCCTTTTTCCAAACCCCACACGCACTGGACCTTCTCATTGATCTCTCTCCTCAACCTACTCTCTACTGACAAAGTCTAGCTGAGTTTGCCGCTGATGTTGCCATTGCCGTCAAGAGATAACTATGGTGTGTCTAAATCAATGATGGAACAGTGAGTTGGTCTCTTTGTTGGTGATCGCAATAGGAATGTGATTGATGAAGTCAACCAGCAGCGGCGAAAAGTAATGGTCTGTGGTGGCAGTGGTGGAGTTCAAGTTACAACAAGGAATGGGATCTGAAACCCTGGGGGTTAGAGGAGCTGTCTATTCGGTTCACCCTGGCCCGGTCATGTGGGCTTGGAAAAAGCAGAAACCAGTGGCGCGGCCCAGGCACGTCACCGATACCCAGACCCGCCACAAACCCCTTTCTAGGTGGAGGGAATCAAATGGGTACTGATACCACCATGTTTCAGTAGTTCAAACACTGAAAAAGCAGAGTAAAAAGGAATGCTTTCCATTTCGTTTCGAGGCATGCTAAAATGCCTAACCTTACACACCCCATTAATAAGTCACGCATAAGGGGAGCACGATCAACCACTTTCAAAATAGAGTTGCTTGAACTACAGTCGTAAATTACATTGATATGAGTGATACACATATCTAGAGTGCAAACCTAGAGAATCAAACCTGCTTTGCTTGATAGTAATCCCCAACTAATTAGCATATTTCTACCCTTTCATGGGGAAAATACAGCACATATCAATGACAGTCAAATCTCTCTGCAAAAACAACTCAGAAAATTACATTTTGGTATTACCTAAGCCTAACTGAATAGTGATATGCTGAACCTAGAACAAGCAGTTGTGATGATGCAACAAATGTTATGATGACACTTTCATCTCAGATACTATTGTGACTAGCCGTAAGACCATGAGGCATGATGAGCAGTGGGTGATCAAAATCAAAGAGGAAATGACTTCGCTGATCATAAAGCACGAATATTCCATCGTAAGAAAAATAATAACAATGACAATAAGACAGGGAAGTGATTTAAGTTAAATAATATCCATCAAAAAACTAGAATGCCCACTCCTCAGTCCTCACCGAAGTCCAAATAAGCAATGGAATATGAGAACATCCACAGTTAACAGCATGAACACATTGCTCACAAAAATGTTGATATAATGAGGATACAGAATTATTCTAAGCTTACCTCATCAAGAGTCAATCCACCAATGCTGGAGACACTCCCTCGAAAAGCTATATCAACAACGTCCTTTCCCAATCCGTATATCTCAAAGATTTGTGCCCCGCAGTAACTACAGTAAGTCAGGGTGCAAAAATATCAACTAAACTTACCTTAGAGAAAATATAAAAATCTATCAGGAAGAGAATCTAGAGACACAAACAAGTTATAAAGAGCAATAAAACTAAGCCACATTGCATAATACTCGAGCAATTCTATTTGAGAAACACATACCTAGAAAGAAGTGAGATACCCATCTTTGAAAGGATCTTAAGCAAGCCAGATCTTACGGCCTGCAAGATAATCAAAATTACATGTGAGCATGTTAATTGAAGAATAATTTGTGGAGAGAAACTTCATGAAGCTTGTGGTCATTATTTATTTGGTCTAGAATCTAATGTTTTAGCTTACATTAAATCACAGTAGCAGCAAGTTTTTTATACACTATTCCAGAGCTTCACCCTTAACGCTAGAAGTACAATAGGACAGAACAACTCTGGTTAGCATCAAATAAATTACTTCTTTTAGATGCTAACTATTTCTACTAAACACTGACAGTACATTAATCACATTAGCTGCTGAAACTGCAATATGATCTCACAGAAGTCACATGCCCAGCACACTTGCTGATCATATTCGGGAGTCCAATCAATACAACTCGACAAATTACTATGAATCAACGGCCAACTCAACGATATCAAAATTTCTAAGGCCAGATCAAAAGCATTGATTATTACTCTTAAAAATACACCTGTTGTGATGAGTAAAGTAATCTGATATTAAGTACGACATAGCACCGATACAAAACCATAATGTAAGTGGCCTTACGCAACCACATTCGAGAAGCATCAAGTATAACTGTCATCCTCCTCCTTTTTCTATTTTTATAATGCAACCAAGTCTCTTGAAGAACTTGTCTTTGTATTAATGAGGGCTCTACACTATACCTAGGGGGTCCAAGTTCGCCGCAAATTTAACTAGAGACAGAAAAGGGGTATTGAGCATCAACCAGCTTCTAGATGAACAAATGAGAGAGGAATCAAGACTACTAAGTACTTAATTATCCACTCACTAAGTAAATTTTAGTAGTTAAAAAACCATTAAATAAGTTGACCAAGTGATATGTCAAATGTAAAAGTTGACTAGCATATTTGACATCATTAGCACCAAAGAATGTCATACGCACTAGATAGTGAGAACATCAAACATACCATCCTTAATATACCAAATCATACCTCAACAGTTGATTTACATTATATTAAACGTCTCCCATATGTTGCACATATGAGATATTACGTTTGTTTTGATGAGTATCAAGAGTACACAAGAAGCCATGAATGATTAAAATGTAGAAACAATAAGTTGACACTTCACCCTGACAATCTGCAACATATTTTGAATCAAGGTGAGAGTGCCCTTGGGAAGCAACAGGGAAAAAGCAGACATAATAATATACCATTTGCCAATGATGATTGCACAAAAGGCAGGAGAAATGTATCACACATAGACAAATCGTACCACGCCAAGGAAAATAGTGAAATGGAGAAAGGAAGTTTAATAACAGAAGTTTCACACATACTCTGTCCATTTTATTTTTCCTCTTATAAGATATACTCACATGTCGAGCTGAAGCTTTGACTCTAATTTTAATAAAAAGTAATTGAGCAATAATTATAAATTCAAATTGCTGGGTCTTGTATGGAAAAAGACTCACGAAACAATGTTTATTACTTTTAGGCTTTTAGCTATGTATTTTCCAAGATATTAACGGTCAAAGTGAGTACCTCACTTAGTGAGAACAACCTTTTAAAAGAAACAAAGAGTAGCCATTTAGGTGCATAAAATATGTATGAACAAACCTTGCAGAAGTTCTTTTGCGCTTGCTCGATTGTAACGGTTGGCATTTTTCCAGATCGCATCAAATTCACAGTTTTATTGCTTAATCGCCATTGCCGACAAGTCTCCAGGGCCAAATATGGGCACACAGCACTGGAGAAGGATCCATGTATAACCATTAGTGTATGTCCACCAGTTAAGTAACAAAGTTGGGATCCAAAAATCACTCAAATTAAAACATGTGCAGATCAAGGATAAACTGAGATTTTACACATCAATTGTAAGTGGGTATCTAAAGTCTAAACTGTCCTGCAGTTTGCAACCGCACAAATAATACTACTGAAGTACTGATCTCTCACCATTAACTTACCACCAGGAAGGTTTCTATAAAACAACACCTACTAACGCAATCAGTTGATGGTTGGAAGGACAGGAGGTAAACTAGCACAAACTTGTCACTTTATCTTATTTTAGAGTTGCTTTCTTGCAACTTTTGGGCCTTTCCCCTAAGATATGGTTTTGCCTGCACAACCTGCTTGCTTTATGTTGTTTTTTTCTTGAAGTAGATGATAAAAAGAGATGTTCAACATAGACATTCGTGTTCGTTAATTTCATCAACTTCGATTAATACCTACTATAATACTGGCATGCCATCAATTTATGGTTGTAAACTGATGACGCAGACTCCATTTGTTAAATTAGTTTATCAAAACATGGTAGTTTTAGTTGTTCATCCCATCATGTAACAGGGAGACAATTTTTTTCAGAAAAGCAATGTCACATCATCATTTCAGTTCCAATGTAACAGCTCATATCGTACAATTCAGAAAATGATAACCGTAATCAAAATATAATGTATCACAACTAGTAATTATGGTCATTTCCCCAGCTAATTAACCTACTTCCCTTTCCCCTACTCCTCAACATCAACTTTTTAATCAATTATTATCCTAATTGTGTTTCAAGCAGAATTTTTCCCTTAGTTCCGTCATCCTACAGAATCTACCCATTGTTGTCAATGAAAAAAACATAGATAGTTTCCAAAACAAAGGAAAAGCATAGGAAAGTCCCGAAAGAGAAGAAAATCTCACCTTGCACCATATCCAATAAGACAGGCAAACTGATGAGTACTAAAACATTGGGCAGTTTCAGCCACAATGGATGCATACATTCTTAAGCCATTCTGTATTAGATGCTGGTGAACGGCACCGACAGCAAGCAGTATTGGAATGGCAGGTCGAGTTGGTTCCTGATTGAAGGGAAGACTTGTCAAATTTATGTAAGCAAGCATCATCAAGTATCTAATGAATACACTGCACAGAGACAGTAAAATACTAGACCACCAACACAAGACGGCGAAAGTTGACACATCCAACTCCAAACATGTGGATTAGCATCAAAAACATGGACGCTCTGCTGAAAACACATTTTCCCAACTAGACCTTTAGCGTTTAGCATCAAGTGCCAGACAACTGTCTATTCAAACCCAGATATTTAAGAGAAGAAAAAAGCCATAACCAATGTACAAATCCTAAAAGCAAAAACAATGCAGAATATAAGAAAGTCCAACACTAATTAGTGCATCAAGTCCTGCACTAAAACTTTGACTAAGAAAAGAGACGCTCATTGAAAATCAAAATATCAGACAAAATTCTCTTTTCAGAATAAATAGAGAATGTTTGATGCAGCTTACCAACTCATCACTACGGTCAGACAGGACAAGCAGCTGTGAACCGCTTCGAACAGCTTCATCAGCAGCTTCACAGAGCCTATTAAGTCTTCTCTCTAAAGAGCCTTCAACTCCTTTTCGTATGTCGAAAAAGGTTGGCAGCACTTGGGCTTTCAGTAATGGATCCTTTAGCAGAGCTTCCAACTCTCCTTCATTCAGTACCGGACTGGACAAAATAACCTAAAACCAGTAACAAACAGATCAGTCACATAAACAAATAAAACAGACATCGCTAGAGCAAATTTTGCACATCTCCAGGGAAGTAATATCTTTACAATACCTGCGAAGCATTTTCAGGTCCAACCTCCAGTATATTCCCACGCTTACCAATGTTAATTTCAAGAGACATAACCAATCCTTCCCTTAGAGGATCAATAGCTGGATTTGTAACCTAAAAAAGATGACAGATGAGCAACTGAACATGATGAAAGATTTAAGCACAAGCAGCAGAAGAGAATTACTAATATACATCAAAATTTCTGGTGAGAATCTTCATATGTCAAATCAAATAGAAAACCACAAGCATGTTTGCGAAATATTACACATTACGATAATTGCAAAAGTTCACTTGTTAGATAAGAACAAGTTGCATTCATTGCTAAATTTCATGCATATTTGTAATATTTCTCATCTCTAGATTGTAGCAGAGTTTCAACAAGAACCTCAAAAAGTAACATTTCCATGATAAATATATTGATGTCAACTTTGGATTTATCACAAATCAAATGTTAAGATCCTCATATTCTTGTTCTACGATTCTATCCTAATCTATAGACCAAAAATTTAAGACTAGGCGCACATCTAAAATATCAGGTAAACAAGCAACAATCATGCCATTATGAGCAGCCAATAAGGAAAAAGGTTTTGTACAACTCCCTTAAAAAATGGGTGACCAAGCCATCCGCTTAAGCCTCCAAGGAAGACATATGAGCCGTATATAAAACAGTGCCTCAAAATTCTCAAAAGATTGTACAAAGCATGGTAGAAAATATTTACGAAGCACATCTACCTGAGCAAATCGTTGCTTGAAGTAATCATAAAGCATATGCGGCTTCTGAGACATTACTGCTAGAGGAATATCATCTCCCATGCAAAAGGTAGGCTCCTTTCCTTGAGAAGCCATACTTTCAATGACCATTTGGACATCCTCACTTGAGTAGCCAAAAGCCCTGTCAACATTAAGGATCATAAAAGAATGAATGTCATACTAAATACGCCCTAGAAAACTCAACAGAATGTACACCATATTGTGTCTCCCAAGTCCCGATAGTTCAAAGTCTATTTTATTGTTTAGATAAAAGAATTAACCAAGACACAGTCATGTTACACCTCAAACATGGACTCTATTTGACATCAATTGTGCTTTGTGTGTTTAAAACCAAGGATTTTCCTTTTTCAATTGCTAATCAGATCATGTTCAAAGAAAGAAAAAAATACTGCGCTCAATCATCAGGTACTCTTCCTAAAACGAAGGGTTGAATTGCGAAGCTTAGAAAACCCACTGTTGTTCCTAGATATCCAACGTCTCTGAACCATGTAACCAACAATAAAAACTATTTACTTGCAAGAACGAAGTTGCAACGTAGATAAACCCGTCAGCACAACAATAAGAAGACCACCCAATCCCGCCAGTGATGATGTCAGAGGCTACTTCCAGTGGACCATCAAGCCCTTTAGACAGCACATTTCAGTAAATTTTATCACAGTCGTCACATTTCAGTTAAATCTGGTAATCTACTCTGAAAATGATGAACAGCCATTTAACTACTTATTGATAATACAGCACCCTCACTAGCTATCACATATCCAAAACAAAATTTGATAAACACGTATAGAAAAGAAGACATCAATAATAGTAGATACAACAAGAGAGTACAAGACTCGTTAGCAGGCAGTCCACCACTACTATACTTCATGCTGAGCCATTTGCCTAACTATGCTTTTCCAGGAAAATGTACTCTGAAAGATGTAAACTACTACTCCCTCCGTCCTCTACAGATTGACAAATTTTCTATTATAGTCTGTCCACAAAAACTGTCAAGGTCAAGGAGCTAAAAATACATAATTAATTAACTTTCCATGCTAACATCTTTTTTGTCAATTATCAATTTCTCC
>CAAKMY010042387.1:0-13260 GCA_901111285.1 Corrigiola litoralis
TGTATTTTTAGCTCCTTGACCTTGACAGTTTTTGTGGACGGACTATAATAGAAAATTTGTCAATCTTTAGAGGACGGAGGGAGTATCTTGTAATTTCTAGATTAGCAAGTCTATTTATTGCTTTCTAGTCGTTTATTTCTTAGTGGCTAGTTTTTGGTTGGAATTTTCTTGAATTGCATTTTTTTAACCAAAAGTTAATACAATTCTCACTGATTTCCGAAAAAAAAAATTACGGGTATAGTATTCATTTTTTTTAGTTGAGTCAATTTCTTAACTTAATTAAATTATTTTCTTAAATCAATTTTATTTGTTTATTACATCGGTTTCATAAATTAATTATTCATATACTTTTTATGAATTAGGTCATTTAATATAATTAAACCATTTTCTTTGTTAAGTAAGGTTTAAGTTAATGTATTATCATTTTTTTATTTGAAAAAAAAGCTTTCTAGAGAGAGAGGGTCTACCTTCTCTCTAAAAATGAAGCAACCCAGAAAAACTCTTGAAAACCCTAACCACATCTGCCTCACCGCCCACCTCCACCATTTTGCCGCCTATGAAATCCCGTCCAAATCAAGTACGAAAGCTACCTTTACCCATGCAGATTACCCTTTCAACTTGTCTTTGCCCATCTTTCATATCATCCTTCAAGTTTATCATATTTTCTATTTCCCCTGTTTTCTATGCTACCCAGATCATTCAATCATAAAGTTACCATTGTTAAGCCATATAGTATCTTATAACCCCTGCTTAAGCGCCTCTTCATCTCTGTTGTTCTCTACCTTTTGTGGTTCACTTTGACCTCCACTGCATCTATTGAGTTTTCTTGGTCACTTGATTGCGAAGAAATTATGGTTAATTCGCGAGCATACGGTCTTCGCTGCTAATCGACGGATCTTGCCCTCAAGTTGTATGGTGTTTAAAGCAAAGTCATGGCGGTCTTATGCTCCTCTGCCTGCACGTCTTCTATTGACCTCCAGAGGTAATGTCTACTTGGTTTGTTCTCACCCAGTAGCTCAGGTATGCTTCCCCTCTTCTGATTTATATGTTTTCTTTTTTCTCATTATTACCATGTGGGTGGCGAAAATAACTCCATTCCAGACTGAGGAAGCCATATGGATTGAGAGTCCTCTAAGTTTTAATTTGGTAATGGCCTTTTGTCTACGGAAGATACAATCTTTTTTCACTATGAAACACTTTTTTCTGTTTTGTAAAATGTCCAGAAATTGGGTTGGTGTCAAGCTTTTTGTGCAAATGTCTCTGTGTATGGGTTCCTTAGTTGATTTCAATTTCACCAATTTGATCCTTTGTATTTTTCATTGCTTGTCTTGTAATATGACTCTGATTAACTATACTTTTAATAAGTGTACGTCTCTGTCAAATTATATGTTGTTCCTAAGGTTAACTCTGAAGCCTTTTCCATTTTATGCTATATGTATCATGTGCCTGGTATCTATGACAATATGTTTGACTGAAAAATTTGGGGATACAATATGGTGGGCTGGAACAAATCCTTCCCACTCTAGTTGTATGTTTTGGATTGTTCTTGGTTTATGTCATATTGTTGGGTGATTCCTCATTGGCCACAACAAAAATGTGGCCACTACAATTGCTTTTAATCTGGGCCATTCATTATCAACAACAAATCTCAACCTTCCAAAGTTTGACCATACAAAAATAATTAAAAAACATAAATTTAAAATTTTGTAATTAAAAGTAATATTTCTACTCCTCTGTTTGGCTTTCCATTTACGTAACAACCCGTTCAAATTTTTCTCCTCCTCAAGAAAACCGTCTGACTAGAATCATCAACCCCTACCTCAAATAACCACTCACCTCCATCGTTGAAGTGCTTCAATCTACCAAACTAATAGTTTAAAAAACTCATAAATCACAAAACTTCCTTCCTATATCATCTTCTTTATTGAGGAAAGAAGAAAAAGTGATGAATAATAACTTGAAGGTTTCCCAAGGTGTTCAAAATTTGCACCACAACGATGGTGATAAAAATAATATTCGGGACATGGAGAATAATTTTCAGGTAAATTTTGTCTATTTGTTGTGTAATTCTTCATAGTATTATGCTTGTTCTGCGAGTTTTGCCGACGACCCTTTAATTTATGCTTCCTTATTAGTCTATGTTCATGGAGATAGAGCCCTAATTTGACGGTTTCCCAGCCTCAGTTGCTAGTGGGGTTTATGCAAAAAATATTTGAAGAAAGATGTAAACTTTTCTTTCTTGATTAATTTGGTCGATGAATCCTTGATGAGTATGTATATCCCAGTGTTTACATTTCTGTCACTTGTTTAGTTAGAGTGAAGTATTGAACAACACAATACACCATCTGAATGGAATCAAAGAGCGTATGTGATTTTAGTTTTATACAAAGGAGCGTATGTGATTATAGTTTTATATTGGTTTTTTGCATTTTGTGGCTTTATTTAAATTGGTATGGTTGATTGTGCAGCATAAAAAAATGAGAACAATATGCATATTTTTATGTATTTGAGATAATCGTAAATTTAAGTAGCGGTTTTTTGCCATTATTTACTTGCAGCTTATGACTACACAAAATAAGGGTATGGACCAGCCTTGAATCCAAAACCATAAGCATAAATGTAGTGATGGTGAAGAGTTTCATCGGTTAGAAAAATTGTTGACAGGATTGTATTCAAAATTTGATATTCTTAACGAAAGATGCATACACCATGAACGTTTTGAAAATCTTGAAAATTTATTGGTGAAACTAGATAGAAAATTTGATATGTTTGTTAGTAAGTTTGCTATAGATGTAACAAAAAATAATTCCCGCATAGTAAAAAAGAAACGTAGGACTGGTGCAGTGAATGCATTGCTGAGGATGAGGGGAAACAACATGATACCATAGACAATGAAAAAAAATTAGTTTCTCCTTCAAAAATTAATTTGTCAAATGACCAATACCATAATGAACTCATTTCCCCATTTATGAATTATAATGTCGAAGACCTTGCTTCCCAAGATGAGAGAATATCAGATACTAATGTTGATCCTAATAGTTCTTTGAAATGTGGGAGTATGGGTATTCACCATATGCTTGAGAATTTTCCTTTTAAAGATCTTAAGCCACGTAGAGGTTTGGAAACACTTAGCGATGTTCCTATTGTTGAGAAAACCAAATCGAAAAAAAAAAACGCCAAACAATAAAAAGACGACAACTGCAAGTAAGTCAAATCAGCTTCCTCGAAAAGACATGAAGAAACAAATCATTGATGAAGGAGTGGGATGAAGGAATGTTTTGGCTGAGAAGGGCATTGAAGTCCAAAAACATGACAAACAAGTAAGTGAATAATTTTTTATAACTAGAAGTTGTATATTATCTCTAAACTAGTGAAAATCGTTTTACATGGTATTGTTGTAAATATTATTCATAATGTATTGAAATATTTGCATATGTATTTTGTGCTTGTAGGAGATTAGTAGTGATGATGTAGAAATAAATGAAAACCTTTCTTCATCGATCATATATAATATAGTAAGTGAAATAGATTTCTAATAATCTTAAATTTATTGTTCAATATTAGTGTTGAGTGTAAGATAGAGAAATTATTTATCGGATTCTTATTAAATTTGTTTCCGTTGATTTAGAAATTATCATCAAAAGGTGACAGTCCTACAAGTTTGTTCAAGCAGTATCTCAAACATCTAACACCAAATGAAGCAACAATATGTAATAGTATCTATGAGTGGAAAAGTAAGGGATCAATTGTGTACTGCCACCGTGGAATACATATGTTTTGAACAGTGTCTGATGTTAGCTGCCTATTTCCATATATGGAATTGAATAATTTTGTAAGTCAATGTATATTTGTTGTAGTAGTTTACTTGATGCATTATTTGTAAAATCTACTACAAATATCTTATTCTATAATTTTCTTAAATATGGTGGAATAGGTCATGGATATGTTTTAATTGGCCATGTCCCTCTACGCACGATCGAACAACATTAGGAACTTGTATTTGCCTTTGACATTTCAGGTAAGTTAATTACAATAACAATATAGTGAAAATTATTATGATTGACAATTACTCATATAACACATTTTGTAGGATTTCGTAGAAGGAAGGACAACTGAAATAGTGTCGCTTGATAATTATATTCGAGATGATAATGCTGATATTGAACGGGTATGTATGTTAACTTTTTCAATATCTTTTCAATTGCTTTTTGCGTTTTTTTGTCACAAAATTTGAAGTTGTAAACGTTTGTCAATAGGTATACATACCTGTGTTGGAGAAGTCAAGTGGTCACTGGTTTCTAATCGTGGTGGATAACCGTGAGAGAAGATGGTTTATTTTAGATTCATTGAGCACCCCAGCTGATCGGAAAAAGCTAGCAAGTAATGTGGTAAGTTTGTTTATTTTGATAGTTTATTTAATAAAGTTTATAAAATTTAGTTACTAAATTTGAACCACTTGTATTTAAATGTTTGTTGTCTTTGTGGGTGATAGCTTGAAGCAGTATCAAAACGCTATGTTGATGAAAACCGTTTAGGTCGTTTTTTTAAAGACATTTTGACATACGACATGATAATACCCAATACTCATAAGCAAGCAAACGGGTATGTAGTTCATGTTTTCTATGGTTTTGTTATGATTAGTGATTTTATATGATATCGTTATTGTTATAGTAATTGTTGCAATTTTTTCAAAGTACTTGATTTTTAATTATTTCATTTAGGCATGATTGCGGCATGTTCGTGATAAAATATATGGAGGAGAATTCAGGCTCTAAGTGGTGCAGACTGAAATATACAATAAGTGTAATATGCATTTGTATCTTATCATGGAAACCCATAACTTTTACTTATTATCAATGTTAACTTGTAGACAGAGCAGATGCGAGCAGAAAGTTTGAGGTATCTTGCTAGAATGTTGGCAAGCAAATATAATGATTGGGAGGACCCATCAAACCGAATTAAGGAGATTCTTGGCGATGTGCAACGAACTAGTTGAGGAGTTGTGTCTCATGTCCTTGAAATAAATTTTGTAAAGTGACAATGAGTTGCACATCTTATTAACGTATAAATAAATTTAGTGATGTTAGAATCCATTGTAGTTGTCCTTGTTTTTATCAGCAGAGTGTATGATGGTAGCCTTTTGTGCAACCCTTCACATAGCACTATATCATGAACTTAAGTTATTTTTTATCCCAATTTCAGCAATTAGCTCTCGTAGTTGAGATGTTCAACAACACATTTCGAGACGTGCATCTCCCATCACCACCGATAGCAGACAAGATACAACACCTATCACCACTTGGTCAACTACTGATGAATGGCGCTTGCTAGAGGTTGACAAGTAACTGTTATGGAGATTTACAATGTTATGGTACTACATAGAGTATTTAATGCTGTTGTTTAACCCCTCTCTTCCTCATTTATGCCACTTCGTAGAGTATCTAATGTTGTTGTTTTTGTTATGTTTGCAGTGCCGTGGAGACAAAGGTGCCTGCTAGAGGCAAAGCGATGATTGCTACTGGTCTCAGTATTGCCGTCCCTCAAGGGATCTATGCTCGTGTTGGTATGTTTATCATTTTCTCTAGTCTTTATCATTTGAACCTGAAGTGTCTCTATGTGAACTTGGACTCCATAATGTCATAGGCCACTAGGAGTCTCTCAGACATGCAAATGATCTAAATTGGTGAAGTATATGAGCCTTGTCCTTGTAACTTTGCTTATCAAGTCGGAAACCCTGAAACTCCTTGTCCTAACAATGTAGTTGAGGATTATTATTTTTCTGGTTGAAAAAACCCAATGTAGAGTTACCTGTAAATCTATAATGGTGATTATAAGGACCAATTTTGTCACGAATTGCAGTTCAGAACATTTTTTAGGCTTTAAGGGAACTTTTAACTTCCTAAGTTCCGGTTAGCTGAGTCAATTGTGTATTGATAAGTGCGTTATGATTATTAGGATAGTTATTGTTGTGAATCACACTCCAGAACAATGTTTTGAAAGAACCTTATTGTTGGATTCAGGTCAGCAGAATGAAATACATGTTGATGAGGTGAGTGGTGGATGAGGGGAACGAACCTAATTAAAAGATGCATTTAAGTATTGAGCTTCCTATTTATGCAAAAGAAGTCTATTGGTTGTAGGTGACCTAACTCTTGAGGTGAAGATTGTGGATTAGTGTATGTAACTTAGCTTCTCTCTTGAGAGAGGTTTTATATATATGAGAACAAAAGACTAAAGAAACCATATATATGGAGAAACAGTGTTAATATAGAGACAATATAATATCCAACTTAAATTGGAAATCCAGTGGCGAAATTTCATGAGTTTTTAGTTTTGCGTTCATGCTAATAGTCTGAGTTTTTTTTTTGGGGGGGGGGGGGGAGGTTATGTATTTAGACATCTAGGTGTGTCGCGGACATAGTTTATAAGTTGATAACTAGACATGGTCTACCTCACTGGTTTCTATGTCATAAGATCTATCAGTCAACTTTGACTTCATTCTTGTTGCAATTGCATGTTTGCATGTACGAGTTGCTAAAAAATCGTGAAATCTAGGATCTCATTTTACTTTGCATTGTAAGAGAGGGTGGTCGGAGCGCTGTGTCTCTTCAGTTACCTTCTAATCTGAGATGGGTAGTTCGAATCTCTTGGGGATCATTTTTGGAAGTACTCTTCTCCCCTGCCTAGCAGGCAGCAATTTGTTGGCGCAAATGATATCTTCTCTTCATTGTCTGGTGTTCGGAGGAAACTAAGGGGAGACTGGCCCCAAGAAAAGCTAGTTCATGTTGTAGAGAAACTGCAGTGCCCGTGCTCATGGTAAAGGCGATGTGGCTATTCGTGTATCACGATCCTTTATTGTAGGGAATAAATTCATCATTTGTGGTGATGGTGTACAAGTAGAAGGTTTGCCAAATTTTAGGGATCTCTCCATCGATTTATCAAGCAAGCGAATGGGGACATTTAAGGAGCAATTCATCATTGAACCTGGAGATGCTATTGGATGCCATTACATTACCAACCAAGAGTTTTATATTATGTGTGGCATGCCAGCTTGAGACCCTTCTGATCAATCAGCTTCCAAAACAAGGATTCCATCTTGCTAATATTGCTGATGGTAAACATCGAAATTTCGGTACAAGTGACGTCGTCTTAGAACCAGTTACTATATGTAAATGATGCCGTAGGCTTTCTCTTGATTTTGTAAAGGGTAGTGTAGTACCAATGTCACTAAATTTTTGGTTCAACCCAGGGGATGAAATAGTCGTGCATGACGTAAATCCATTAATGTATGTAGTTTGTATGGTAAGAATCTAAGAGATTCATATGGATCATAATTTTGTTGGGGCGCAACAATTTTGTTTATGATGTAAGTTGCGTCACCACCAACATCTGTATGACTGTATCTTTCTAATTGGTTGGGTGAAGAAATTTTGTGTACTTACCCTCTTGACCCATGAGCCTAATTGCCTAAACTCCCCAAATATTTTGCTTTTGCATTACTCCGCAGTATCGTTTCAGGCTTTAAGCACACTTCGGATAAGTATCACTCGCCACAAATTTATTTCGCGTACCAAAGCTCTAGGACAATGTTAACTTTGATATGAAATAGTTAGTGACCTGCTTGACAGACAGCGTCTTTCTTTTTTCTTTTTACACAACTTCACTATCAACCTACATAGATACGTTTGACAAAAGTAATGGCTCTTTTGGTACAATTTTAAAGAATGTACTGCCTTCTCATTTTATTGACTAACTTTTAATGTCGACTAAACAAGATCTTGGAGATTACATCTGAAGTAGGAATGATACAATAAGCACCACATCAGAGAGAAAAGCTCACCTCAAGTTCAATGTGTGACTCTTAAAAAGAAATTACGCATAGTTTTTACAAAAGAAAGACAACAATTTTTAGCATGCAACGAATGTCAAAGTTGCTCAAACTATGACACATAAGTGTTTGAGGGCTCAGTTGAGAAAAAACTTCCTGAAATGTCGTAAAAAATTGGTGACCTTGCATATCCTTGTTGAATTGCTCTTCACAGGTGCAAATAGTCACCCAATATTTATAGGTCTCTATAATATCGAGCCTTGGTGCAAGTACGTGCAAATCCACAATGTAGTCTATGTGATTTTATTCAATTCAAATAGAAGAAACTTGAGATTCTACAGATTTGATCACTTCTTCACCTATCTTCTTGCATCCAACTAATTTCTGCAAGGCAAAAGTTCAATTATTTGTTAGTGGCTTAAGTGAATAGATGTTGCAAGCTCTAGGACCCAAAAAAGCTAGTCATATGACGTTAGGACAAGACTCAATCATACAAATTGATCCAGCATATGTATACATGTGTCCAATTATGTGAACTTGAATCCTTTACAAAAAGATGCAACATCCTCTATCTTTTGTGATGATCTTGACGCAACAACTTAGCATCACAAATTCCCAATTATGCTACTTATGCTAGAGGATTAAGTTGATTTGATTCCAGCATTTAGTAAAGGGTTTCAGGGTACCGAAAAGCAGGGGCAGATCAAAGACTTATAAATGGGGGTAGCAATGTTATTATTTTCGTTGTCATTTTCTCTTCTTTCTACCACTTTTCTACGTTTTTCTAACCTTTCTACCACTTTTCTACCCTTTTTCTACCGAATTTTACAAATAATGTGCTACCCCTTGCTACTAGCTGAATCCGCCCTGCCGAAAAGACATATTTTTTTTTATTTTCACAGAAACTTTGGAAATAACCATTAACATATTAAGATGCTTTTACAAATATGGTAGCCCCTCATGGTCTCATATGGAGCATTGGAGTACAATGTGATATGTGTATAAAAAATATAACATAAAAAAAGTGCGTAGAGGTCTTTTGTAGTAGTAAATCATTAAGATGATACGACACTTACATTTCCAGCGGAGAATATGTCCCCAGTTCAAAAGCCCTTACTCAGGGTGTCCATCACAACACTCTCAATTATTTCTGCAGCTTTGTTTTCGCCAAGACCGTAGTGCAAAAGCATTGCGGCGTTTATACTCGTCGCTAATGGGTTTGCCTTGTCCTTCATACATAAACAAAATGTTCGTTAGTTTACATATCAGATCATTTACAGCTGGTAAAACAGACCAAGTTCAAACTTCGAAGAATCGAACCTGTCCAGCAATATCAGGAGCAGACCCAAGGTCCGTGCATAAATTATAAAAAAAAAAAATATAATTGGCACCATGTAAAATTGGTCAAGTAAATAAAATTGTCGATTATGAGGGTCAAGCAAGAGAAATTGACATCAGGTCACGACCCCCATACCGATTGACGAATGCTTGTAGAAGGAAGCATTCCGATACTTCCACAAATCATTGAAGCCTCATCAGATAATATATCACTGCAAATGTTGTTTGTTAAAATAGTGTCAAACTGCACAGTAAATCAGCCAAAACGTAAGCATTCAACTATTAGAAAAAGTATCATCACTTCTCAAGAAAAGCAAAAAAAAGTGTTAGAAGTTAAGTAGTCCAGGCTGGGGCAGGGGCCTCGACTCAACTACTACAGTAGACAGTAAAGGTTTTCTAGAGATCAAGAAAAGCCTGTTTTGGATCACGAACAAGTTGCATTGCGGCATTATCAATATACATATGTGAGAGCTCAACAGGATACTGTGATGCCATTTCTGTAACTCTTTTCCCACAAAGCATAGATGCCTTAACTGATGTGATTCATTGACTAACATGTACCAAGGCCCTATTAAGTAACTAGATAAAAGCTATCAGCCTAAGACACACTTAGACACAAAACATTTCTTAAATAATGAATATAATAATAAATTAAATTACAAGGAAGAAGAAACAAACAATTTATAAAGTAGTCAGCATAAAAAAGCAAATAAAGCGCATATCTTGCGGCCATGATTCATACTTCATAAGAAGTTACATTTTTTTTCTCGGAAGAATCAAAATTTGAGGCACCAAAATATCGCATAAATTACAGGACACACAAACCTCTAGAACATTGGCTTTATCAACAGAGTAAAGCTTCTCCCGCCTCTTTCTAGCAGTCTCAAATGCAACACGAGGAATACGGTTAATCTGCCAATCGAAATTTATCAAAAAGTTCAGCGGCCTGAATGAAAAAGAGAAATCATAATGAATGAGTAGTTATGTTATGTTTCGCCAACAAAAGTAAGATAATTAAGCCATATGAAAGACCCTTAAGCCTAGATGGCAGATGAACGAATGTTTTCTACACACATAAACCATAGATGTACCATATGCGTTGGAAATATGAAACAATTTATTCTAAGCCACCAATTATATCATCAAAAATTGGCATATTCATAATCTGAATATATATAAACTTAGTGAACGAGAACTTGACGTGACCAACAAAGTGATAAGCAAGTGGCTGTATAACTCCTCTTACGATCTTCCTCCAGGAGTTCAGAATGCATATCGATAGATGGCATCAGCCACTCCATCTTCATCGTTACAAATACCAATCACATCAGCAACAACTTTTGTCTTCTCTGGTCCATTACTGAGAGCAATTCCTAGGGCAACCAACTTGAACATTTCTATGTCATTATTTACCATCACCCATTGTCATTATCTAGCAGTAAACAAGTGGACAATAGTTCAGATGTATAGCTAACACATACAAACTAGGAGATACAGAGGCTATAAAGAAAGCATCGGCAACACTTGCGGTGGATTATTTAAAGACAAAAAGCTAGTAGCGAGCCGAGATTGGGAGCAGGTTTCACATAAACAGAAGGAGATATGATGGTTTACCTTATTTGAAGTAACTCTGAGATGATCAGGAAGTACTTCAACACCATTCCCTTTAGAGGTGCCATGGGGGACAATTTCAAGCATATCTGGCACAGTTTGAACAACACGAGCATGCTCTCCGGATATGTCAGACAAACTATACAACGAATCATAATAAGAAAAGATCAGAGTTTCTGAAATTAAAAGAGTAGATTTTCTATCCAAGAGTTTCGAAAGCTCCATGTCACCGTGACTGTAAGAGAAGAGGCCGCAAGTAGTGGCACGAGGGTGGCAGTCGCAGCATCAAGGTGGCAGGGGGTGCCTCCAACAAACGTAAGCATATAAATTTTGCTTTCCCAATAAAGTATACAATCAGATTATATAAGACTAAAATCGATAAAGAATTCAAACTAGTATGGTACCACCATTAAAAGTTGGTCCCAAAATAACACAAAAACACATGTCATGAAACAAAATAAAAAACACAATTACATAATCTCTAAACATAGTTCATTGTTAATCTAACAAACGCAAGCATATAAATTTTGTGATAACGTGTTTACAACACGTTAGCACAACTTGTAAATGCGACAAGGAGTCCATAATTCCGGGTTGCCGAAAGAGCTTGAACAATTGTATTTGCTACTAATGAACTCAGACACCGTCTTCAAGCGCTCCACACGCAAATCTGAAGCCAGTGTTCCAAAACAAAAATTAAAAATATGAAAGCTCAATTTATAATGAAAAGTAATTGAAGCTACACTTATGTAATAACGCAATTCCACGTAAGTATTACCGTATAAAGAACTTGTTCCAAGATTGATTGTCAGTTTCAACTTCCATATACTTCAGAACAACCATGATAGAATCATGTCTGCAAAATATTAATTATAATATAAAAATATATTTGATAAAGCTAATGAGAAACCAAGGTAAAAAGTAGCGATTCAACCCCTTCTCATGTACTTACGCCTCATTTATCTTCATTGTTCTCGGCACCTCCATAGTAAAATTGGTCACATCTTTGAAGAAGCGACCCAACCGTTTCTCATTACCATAGTTTTCGGAAGCACGGTATAACTATAAGAAATAAATAAAGAAAACAAATACATAAGTAACAGAAATCATTAGATGATTTAATATCTATAAACAAGATAGAAAGTACCCAACATTCTATATCAATTACATACCATTTCACAAGCTAAAACATATCTGCGGACTGATGTGTCCATTGAGTCCAAAAGATACACATTCCTTTTCGCCACATCAATTACAATTAGAAAATAAAGGCTATCGGTGTCATCAAACAAAGGAAAGTACACCTACATCACAAGTCATGAATTTAGCGATTAGAGCAACAAAACGTAGTTGGATACATAAAACGAATAGGTTAATTCAACATGGATACATAAAACAAAGTGTCATCACCAAAAAAAAAATTAATCCCAAACCTGTTCAATTTCAAAAGTGTCTTCCGGAACAATATAGTCTACAATTTAAGCTTGTGGTAACATGAGACCATTACTTGTCAGAAGTGCCTACGAAATTGGATTAAGTATAATATTAAACATTACAATACAAAAATTATTGAGGAACTATGAGCTAAACGACTATTATTGTACCTGGAAATTGGTGGGTAGATAAAGTCTGGTAGACTGTGCTTTTAATTGGAGGTATACTAAAATCATGTCCACCGTCTAACACAAAAAAAGCTATGCTTAGCCTTAAAAATTGTTATAAAATGCAAAAAGTTATACACACCTGACTACAAATGAGATGGTTAAGATTGTTGCCTCACTTCCTCCTAATTTTATCGACGTGTAAGTTGAGCGTATGTGATCAATTTTTTCAAGAATCTTGCAGGTTATGAGCATTATGTAATCTTGTATGGATTAGCTTTCAACATTAAGTCAACTTTTAGAGATGATTTATGGGATATTTAGATATGATTTGTCAATCCAGTGCAAACAAATAAAATTCCCCGCCCCTCTTAGGCACCAAAAAAAAAAAACTTATACAGAATTAGCAAACAGCAGAAGTTGGACCACATACACTACATATTAGACAAAAAATAGAGACCATAATTACATCCCTTCAATCCAAATATTATCCAAACTTAGATGAAAGTTTATCCCTAAAATCAAACATGCCACAAACTTCAACACTCACTCATACCGTAGAACTTAATTTCTATCTCATGCTATACAAAAGAAAAAAAATATATACAAGTAAGTTAGTTCTTACAAATTCATCAACTCTCTTGTCGACGAACAAGAAGTCCTTAGCCTCTTCAACACTAATGTGTATGGCTAGACCATCACGTTCATATGCAATGTTGTCTGACTCTACCTCAAGAGTAATGGGATTTGCTATCTTCAGAACCTAATCGAATAGCTTACGGCATTGTGATACCCCACATTTGAGATGAGAATTGATGAGTGCTTAAATGGATTGATAGTACTACTCATACCAACAAGTTGCAACTTCTTTTCATGGAGCCC
>CAAKMY010042393.1:0-24730 GCA_901111285.1 Corrigiola litoralis
GAACCGCCCGATTGACACCTCTACTCACAATGCCTCTTTCTAAGGGATAAATCAAAATGGATATATATTATGGCGCGCAATGTCAAAATACGGAGGGAGATTTTTGGCAACATTCTAGGTGTGAAAGTCATTGTCAATGCCATTGTTGTTCTCTGTTTCTTATAAAGATGAGGGGCAAAAGCAAGGAGGGGTCTTGGTCACGCAGAGATTAGGTAGTGAGGGTTGTGAATAGGGAAAGATAATGTGCATAAGTAGACCCTTTTTACAAAAAAAGTCATGAATTAGAAAATATAATAATCCAACCTATACTATATTTATTAGGGTTAATTGTGCATTTTCTCTAGATTTTCTGAAGTATGTGCATGAATAACTCAGAATGTAAATACTAGCAAAATTGTGAGTTAGGATTTACCTCTATAACTATCTTGACTGTAGCTGCAAACAATAGAATCTTCCTTCTGCCTAAGAATCTCACAAGGACAAGAACAAGGAGGCGGAAAAATGTTTGGATTGAGGTCATGATCAATGGTGTGAGGTATATGCTTGGGCTTTGATATGTGGCTGAGGTGAAAAGCATAGGACTGTAGAATTGGATCACCCCGACTGCTGTAAAGAAGGCTGTAGATCCCTTCACCAAGGAAATAATCAGAGGGGGGCGGCTGAGTGGTTTGATTAAGTTCTGAGCTTCTTTTAGTTGGTTGATCTTTGTCTGAAAGATGGGGAAGTTTGTGAGGAACATCGTGGATAGCATAAGACTAGATATTACCACCTCAATAATGCCTACAGTCACTCTCCATACCCATGGCTTATATGTTGATGATAACCCATAAATGATGCTTGTAGCTGCTAATGTCCCAAAGATAGTTGCTACATCAAAAAGCCATGACCCATTGTTTGGAGCTAATCTCGAAGCAATAACAGAAATTACCTGTGGAGAAAACATCAAGTTATGTTACACGCAGTTGTTGCAAAAATCAATGTAAATATAAGTCCAGTTATAGAGTTAACGCCTATTTCAAACATCATGCTTCCTCGCTTTCATTTTCCCTCTTCCAAAAACACATCTTTACACTGTTTCTAATATAAACATGCAATGAATATGGCCAAGTTGAAAATTGCTAAATTTGAATATCTTTTTGCAGGCAATGCTGTTTCCATGGTAGCAACATGAATTGCCATATTGAAACTTATTTAGTTTGGTTAGATTGCCGAACACCATGCTCCATGTATGTAATTATCTTTCTTTTTTGTATATTTCTAATTGAATGGATTATAAGAATTCAGTGGGTTTCTCTTTTAGTGCTCTCTATTGTTCTCTGTTAGTTAGTTGACATTATCGTTACAGGATTTAAATAGGTTGGGGGGGGGGGGGGGGGGAGAGATGAAGGATTTATACATGATGATTTTTGCAATTTATAATCTTACCTATGGGTAACCAGTTAGCATCTCCTAAAGGAATCATCGTTAATCTGTAATCTGTCCTACATTCCTTTTGCTTTCGGGATCTTGCGGTTCCCAACATTGGAAAGAAAGGGATATTCTTTTTTAATTACGTAAAATTTGTCCTCGGAATTCTTTTATTTGAGTCTTAGATCTGTGAGTTATACTTTGCAGACCATGAATCTTTGATAACATAGTGAATCTCTATGTGCTTCTCATGGTTTTCATTGGATTACTTTAAGGTTTTTTGGCTTTTCTCAATTATCCAACTAGGTGATTTAAGTTGTCGTGGTGGTTGGGTCCGTTATGATTTATCTTCGGTTTGAGGAAAAATGAAGATAGCTCGCAGTTATACATCTCTCGAATAAAGTTGGTTGTTGGCCTTACCCTCTTAATCTGACTTGATGCACCAAATTCTATTGTCATAAGTGATGTAATGGTTACTGCTACTTTGTTCTTAGTTTCTTTTTTGATAACTAACATTAAACATTTTTTTGGATGGTGGATAAGTTATTCCACTCCGAAGTAAATTTCCTTGCTGACTTTGTTTTGACTCTGGCCAGACAGTTGTGGTGATAGGATGCCACTAAGTCTTTGGTTTTTTTTTTATCCTATCACTAAGTCTTTAGTGTTAATGTCTTTTAATTCCTATGCTTCAACTTTTGGTGTGAAGATAGAGAAAGGTCTTGGGAGTTTTGTGGGACTGGCTTTGTGTACCAATCCCTGCTCTTTACATGGGAATTGATATCGAACTTTATCTTCCGTAAATAACTTCTTTAGTTTATTGAAATTTTTGGGGAAGTTTTACGTACTTTCGGGAACTTAAATGAATCTGGAAAATCTCCTACGCTTTTGGGAATGTAAAGTGTCACAGAAACTCTACTAAACTTTTGGGAACTTTGTGTAATTTGTCTTAGCTTAATTCTGGACTTGTTTCGTACGGCCTCTATCGGTTTGGGTTGAAGTAAAGAAGGAAAGCTATTGTGGAGGTCTGCTTTGTTGGCTAGTTTCTGGTGCATTTGGATCAATAAGGAGTTTTTATGGGAATTTGTCATTTCTTAGAAAGTAAATTACGTGCACCCCTTTGGGCAAAGGCTAATGGTCTTTAAAAGATGTGCCGATTTCACTTATGTAAAAGTGTTGGGCTTGTAGGTAACCTTCTATTTAGTTGAATCCCTTGTTCTCTATTGTATAAGTCAATAATATCTTTATTTTGCTAGAGGAAGACATGTACATAGGAAATAAAGATTTTGACTTAAAAACACTTAAATAAATGAAAGAAGATATACCTTCGATGTAATTCCAACTCCTATGTTCAGCAATAGGAATCCAGCACAAGTAGTTGGGGTGTTGGGGAACCAAAGGATGAGTGCCACCCCAACTAGCATGGCAAGTGATGAGCCCATCAATGTCTTCTTTTCCCCCCACTTAGCTCTCACAAATGGTGATACAATTACACCTATCATTTGGCTTATTTGAGCCGAGGCTAGGAATACTTGAATGCCCATATTCAAGAAAGGGCAATAGTTGTTGATCTTCTTGTGTATGATTTGATACAGAAGATTTCTTGAGACCTTATTGATGAAATCATTCATGCTTAGCACCATTCCTTAAATAGGAAGAAAAAAAAAAAACCGTCAAACATAGAAAAATGTAATTTAAAATGAACTTTAACAGTAGATATCATAGCAAAAGCCTCAAATATTTAGTACGTGACAACATTTCTTGTATAATGTGGAGTTGTTAGCCATTATGTTCGACTATAAGTCTTAGTGGGTCTTTGGTTCAGGACTTAAAAGGGAAACGGGAAGGAATCAAATGAAAATGGAGGAATGAAATTGATTTTAAGTTACTCCATTTCCTTGTTAAACATGTTTGGATGATGATTACTGTGGAACAGTTTTGGAGGAGCTAGACAGAGTAAGTAAAAGAGAAAGAGAGAGAAAATATACCAATGTGAGGTTATGTAGCAGAAACAGGGGAAGAGTAGTGGTGATCCTGATATAGAGATAGTGGTGGTGGTTCTGACGGAGGGTAGTGGTGGTTACTATGGTGGTCAGCTGCAATAGTGGTGGTCCCGTCAAAGTGAGTAAAATTTTGTTAATACTGGAATCATAATGTTACCGAAGTTGTACGAGGGATTCATCTTGGGGTGAATGATTGACTCAATGTAACAGATTCATCAGGTGAAAATATGAAACAAACAAGCGGTAACGGAAAGAACCTTATCATTCCGTTACCAAACCCTTCATTTTTCCCAACCAAACACCCCCTTACAGTATTATAAAGTTTAAATAAGTTTCACTTATAAAGAAATTTGCAGATCTTATCAATGTTAGATCGCTCTATCTTTTTGAAGTTTACCCTGACCATAAAACCTAACAAACATAATTATGTTGCGTGCAAATATTATTTCTTTGGACACTTTGAGAGGGTGTAAGGGTGGTCAAATAGCATGGTGGTGAAGGAGCCAAATAGTATGTTTGTGAAGTTGGACTTTAAGCAAGCATTTTTGCACTATGGCAGTTAAAAATGACAGTTAAAAATCACACAAAGGCACACATACAACACAGGAAATGTGGGCAATTGATAGAAACATATCGTTTTGGATGAAATGGTGTAGTTTGCAATACGATAGTTCTTTAGTGTAGTCCATGCCCTACAATATAATGACTTGGAACTCTCAAAGTGTAGCTCACACCTTTTGTTTAGCATGAAGATGATCACTTGCATAGTTGCATGAAGATTTTTTTAACGTAGGTTCTAAGAGAACACCATATCATGTTTGAGTAAATTGTTAAAATACAAATGATCATCGTAGCCGATGCGATTTTGATTGCCGATAGAAGTAAAACTATGAAAATATCACATTGTTTTTCATGGAATAAGGTATTTCACTTGTAAAATAAATTGAGTGTGAGGGGTGATTTTGTTTGCTCACCTGGTATAGCATTGAGATAACCTATTGCAAGTCCACCGAGTAGACAAATCCACAAGCATACCAATGAATCACGTGGCCTATGTATCACGTTATAGATGTTAGAGAAGAATTGTTTATTGTGAGTCATTATTGTTGTACATTACATTTAGAAAGTTATGTTAGTTGTTTCACTACCTTTCTCCCATTTGTGCTTGTTGTGGATTCTCCTGCATTTGAGCATTTTTGTTAGAACAGTGTTGTTTAATGCAAAGTAATATATATTAATTTTTTATTACCTTATATGGAAGTCTTCCAGGTGCACTTCGCACTCGTCTCAACTGTGATTGTGCTCCATGCTGTAGAGGAAAATTGTGTACAATTAACTCACGAGAATTAGGAATTGTTAGTTATTACTATTAAAGCTAGCAAGTAATCTTTCTTAAGAAGAATTATAATAACTTGGTGAGGGGGTAACCATTTGGGGGGTGGGGATGGTCTTTCTATGTCCAAAATCATATGCCTGTAATAGATAAACTTTTATACGTGCCTTAATATAACATTAGTTAGTTGTTTGGAGAGGAATACAGAATTTATACATGATTTCAGGTTTACCAGCCTTTTTTGTGTGAGACTAGTGTTTTATGTGGGTTTATGAGAAATAATCATGAATCATACTATGAAATTTTTAGAGCAAGTAATATGAGAATCAATCAATTTTGGGGCTTCATGCCACAGAACTAGCGGAAAGGTATGGTGATGAGAAAAGGATTTACAAATGGTTTTCATTGATCTAAGACATGATAAAATGCATAGAAAAACGTCGTGGTTTCTATTATAGTTAGGCTTCATCAAAGGTCAGTGCAAAGTCCGTTTTGTTTTGTCTTAGTTATGAGATGAACTAACAGGGTCAATTCTAGAAGATGTACCATGGTGCATAATGTTTGTGGATTGTTTTGTTTTGGTTGATGAGATACGAGCATGAGTTGTGCCTAAGTTTGAATTGTGAAGACAAACATTGGAATCAAGGGGATTCAGACTATGTAGAAGCAAAACTAAATACATGGAGTATAAAGTTGGAAGTGGCAGAGGTAAAGATGTAGGTCGTGTAACATTGGATGACAATGTTGTTCGTGTGAAACAACTTTTTTCGTTACTTGGGTTCTATAATTCAGAAAGTAGGATCGCGAATCGGATGGATTTGTTGGTCACATAGTTAAGCCAGGTTCGCTAAAGTAGAGATGTGCTTAAGAAATTTTATACTTAGCCAATTAGGCTTGCTTTATTGTATGTTGCATGCGGCATAGATGCATATGATGCGTAGGATGTGTGGACATACTAGGAGATACTTATTGACAATGAGCTAATTAGGGTGAATGTGAGTGTTCCACCTATTGAGGAAAAATTTATGAAAATCACCTACGTTGGTTTGTATATGTGAAGAGGTGACCATGTGAAGCACCTAGGAGGATTGAAGGATGGAGTAATGAAGATGTAGTGAGGGACTGACGGGTAAATGGAGACTTAAGATGACGTGGGTAATATTTAAAGTGACATGAGGCTTCCTGAGGTCACGTATAACTTTGGATAATGCTAAGTGGAGAGAGGAATTAATGTTGATTAGGATGGAGTAATGAGGAATCCTAATGACGATTCATATTAGCCAACCTCAAATAAATTTGTGATTAAGAATTCTTGTTTGTTTGCTGTTGTTGTACTAGTGTTTGTTTCTAGTTTCTCTTTTTGACCTCTTGGTAATGTGCCTTCTGTTGGAGTGTGCTTTTCAGTTGTACAACAAGATTAAAAATGTTTCTCTTAGGCTCCTAATTGCTTATTGACGGGGATTGTTGGTCCTCTCTCTTGTTTCTTCAATATTTTTCTGCATGTCTTATCTTCAAATTTATATGTTATAAAGGTCGTAGCAGCATAACAGGCGGTGTTTTAATAGTAATATCTTGTAGGATAATTGTTTGTACAGTTTGTGTTTAATAATTAAGGAGCAGGGTATATAGCATAGTATTTGAAAAGATAGTATTTGAAAAGATACGAGTACTCTTACAGTGTCAGAAGAATTTGCAGGTCTTTGATCCTGTGAGCTCCTCACTCGTCTTAGTCCTGTTATTCTTCCAAGCTGTGTGGGTGCAGTCTGTGAGAAATCAACATTCATCAGTTGTATATTGCTGCTGATAATATTACTTCTGATTGCAAGAGCTAACCATTGAAGATATCATAAATAGGAGGAAAACAAGGGGGTTGCACACAATTATATATAAACAATGGGTCAAATTTTCGTTACTTTAGTTTTTGATAAATTGTCGCAATCATACAATAGCTTTGGTTTCATCTCTAACACATGAGAATACTCTTTCAGAAAGGTCAATTTATGTTCCGATGACTGGAGCGCTTGACAAAGATCCCTAAGATAGTGCCATAGTGGTTCAGCTTCTCTCAAAATGCTATGGTTAAAATAGTTGTAACAAATTTTTTCTGTTTTTTTTTGTTTCTTTTATGTATATGGTGGATATAAGGAATTAAGCGCATCTCTCGATCGCTCTTTCCAAACCCCCCCCCCCCCCTCCTCTTCCGAAAGTTCAATTCCGTCGCTCTTTGAAATGGTAGGTGTTTGCTAATGACAAAATTTCTACAGAAGCTAGCCCTTGCTTCCGTGACCCTTGCACTTGTTGGAAGGGTTCACGGAGCAATCGGGTTAGTAAGTCCTTACTTCTGAAGCATATACTAATTATCTGACCAGTAGCATGAAGCACCATTACATGGACAACTTAGTATCAGCAAGCATCACAGACCACCTGTAGCCCTCCTGTACGAACCGTATCTTACTTTGATAAAGTTCCCATCCTGCCCTACCACGATCCACTGGAATTATGTCTGAGCTTGGCTCTCATAGATGGGTCACCTTTGATAGTTTGGGAGGCTCGGGGCTATAGGTAACCGTCATTGGTTTATGAAGTGAGCCAACATTTTTATTTTTGTTTTCTTTTCTCTTATTGTGGGTCTCAAGCGGTTACTTCAGTCATCCCTTAGGCTTGTCAGGGCTGGAGAAGATGGGTATTCTAGGGTTCATGGAGTAGATTTAAGTGTGTTTTAGTGGACAGTATGTACCTGATATAAGGAAGAAGGAGAATAAAGAAATAAGAGAGAAGAAAAAAGGGAAGAGAAAGACAAAGACCGAGTTAAAGGAAGACCAGGTTAGTGAATTTGGTTGTGAGGGAGTAGTAGGTCAAAGGGGATGAAAGAAAAGAAGAAATTGTTTAGATAATAGGAGAGAGAAGCATTGTTTAAAAAGGCGCGCCTAGGTGATGAGGCGCAATGCTATGAGGCCGTAGCGCATTTTGTGTCCTAGGCGAGTCGACTCCAATGAGGTGCACCGATGCGCAGCAAGGCGCACACTGAGGCAGTGATGCGCACAATTGAAAGACGCTGATGTACCCTTTTATCTTCTTTTCCCAATTGTACACTTCTCTTTTATTCTGCGCCTCATTTTGATTAGGCGAGATTAGGCGAGCGCCTTCGCTCTGCACCTCGCCTTGAGGCTCCATAGACCTTATCACCTTAGTGTGCCTCAAGCCTTTTTAAACAATGAAGGGAAGAAAAACAGGAAAGAGGAAGTGTGAGCTTTGGTAATATACATCGAGTGTTCTTGCTTTTTTGAGGAGAATACAAGTTATATTCTTTAATTTTTGCTTTACCAACCACAATACCAAGGCGGGTTATCTGCACGCTCTCATACATATCAAAAGGCAGTTCCGAAAATGCAAAATCCATCTTCTTTCAAGCTGTCATTTTTGGCTGCGACTTTGTAGTTTACTTTTTCAGCTGTTTCGAAACTTCTCGGATGCTATGGGATTTCCCTTATAACAACAGATTTTTGTTTGGCAAACCATCTTATGCTCTCGATATATCACAAAAGTACTGATATCCTGTGGTGACAGAAACTTCTTTTTATACCTCTTCAACTATGTCGCCAGGTCTTGATCCATGTCTGGGTGAATTCTGTGCTTGGCCAGCCTACGATCAAGTAGATACCTCACTATGAGAGTTTGCAACCAAAATAAGTGGCAAAAAAATAACAAAATGGAAGACTTAAGTAAGGATTCAGATATGGGAGAGAAGTATTGATGCCTTTTCTGTTATTCGGGTAGCTCTCAGCAAGCTACTTATTCTTCCCTCTTTTTATGTTTTTTTCTAAATTTATTACTGGGAGAAAAGTGATATTGGCCAATTTGAGTATTCCATTTATCCTGGTTCTGCTAAGGTAACTGGGGTATTTGCTCTTCCATTCTGGTTAGTTTTAGTTGGCTAGAGTCATGGGGCTTGGTATAGTGGTTTTTGATGTTATCTGGAGTTAGCACACAGTTTCGGTTCTCAGACATATTATGATGTCTGCACCCCCCAGCCCGACCTCGTTTTTTTTTTTTTTTATGAAATTTCTCTCAACGGGATTATGTATTCATGTTTTTATTCATGTTATCCTTTACAAACCCCTTGGGTTAGCGCTCCAATTCTTATGTTGTATCTTCTGAGTTGATCTGGCATATTTTAGCATTTCATTGGACTAATGTAGGAATCTTTTCATTAACCCCTTGATCCGTGTCCACACACAGCTTTGTTTGCCTAAGGTAGGATTTGTACTGCGGCGCGGGGAGGGGGTTGACGTAAATGGTGTATATACAAGTCAAAGATACTTCTATAATATATGTCTATTTTACTTGGTGAAGATAAGAGAAGGTTTCGTGTTTAAAAAAAAGGAAGTTGATCAATTTCCTCGTGTGGGAAAAGTGACAAGGTGAAGCAATTATTGTGAAGGAACTTAATTAATTCTGAAACCTGAAACCTGAAAATTAACAAGTTTATGAGACATTTCATCATGCAAGAATTTTGGCTGCCACATGTCATTGTGTTTTCAGTTGTTTTGAGTCTTCTTTCATACTATGAAATGCTTCTTCTTAGCTGTGAAGTAGATATAATGTAGATATAGTAGATCTCTTCTTACCTCGGGAAGTATATCATCTGCACTCCTTGAGTCTGTTGTTGATCTATGTCCTGGGGTATTCTGTACTTGATCGACCTACAATCAAGTAGTGGATTATATCAGTTGGGGACTTGCCATGAAATAGAAAGAAAGACTACGTAAGAAGACATGAGGATTTCTTTTCCCCCCTTTGACTTGGGTGCTTGTTCTTCCCTCTTTTCATGGTGGACTATATAATCTACAAAAGATGAATTTGTCAAGTTAGAGGTTTATTGTTTGTGCTGTGTGTCCCTTGAGGTTCTAGTGTAGTGTTTATGGTTCTAATTTTACGTCTGTTAGGCCCTTATATTTGAAGAAAATTGAAACCGCCTAATTTTCTTTTAGTATGTAATTATTGCTTTGAACGCTAGCTGGGACATCTACTTTTCTAGCTCATTAGTGTTAGTTTCCTGCAATCATGGCTCTTGATATGGTGACATCTTGGTATTTGATAATTTCTGGTATCAGCACACTGATTCCACCAAACAGGAGCATGGCTTCATGTGTTACTCTTCCTGAGGATCCTCCTGCGAAAGCCTTCTAACCTCATAAGTTACTTCTTTAATGTCAAGAAATCATTTCTTCCAAACTATTGTTTTGGGAAGATAAGGGAGCAACAGAGTTGATCAACATTACATCTGACTGATACAGGAATTTGTCCATTACCCTTTGAAGACTACTTAGTTTGCCAGCCATTGAGGGGAAGGGTGGATGAAGACCAAAAAAGGGGGGTGGTGGGTTGAGGACACTCAAAATGATCATATTGATTAGGGTAATATTCAGTGTATTCCTAATCACAAGGACCTATGGGTGATTTCCCCTTGCAAGAGAATAGTAAGATAGGCGTAAATTTAGTGAAACCAGGGATAAAAGTGTAAGAAAATAATTTGTCTTATGTATGATTGTATAATCATTGTTGTCATTCTAATATAGTGTGGTTCGGAGGTATGTTAGAATAACAAAAGCGATCATATATAAACACAAATTACTTTTCTTCCACTTTTTTCCTTGGTCCTGCTATATTACCCTCTCTTTTCAAGGGAGTAAAACCCCTAGGTCTATATGATTGGGAATAGTAATTACTCTTGTCATTTTTGACTATCCTCAGGGGCTAGGCTAGAAAACAAGGGATCAATGGCTTTGTTGTTAGCTAGATGAAGCTAGATGTTAAAAATTGTATTTCCAGGATCAGAGTGTCCTTGGCCTCAATTTCTGAAAGTAATGAACTGACTATCATGGGAACAGTTTACGGCAAAGCTTAACGTATTGATCTTTCCTATTCCGAGCGGTGGACTCTATATCTCTTTTCAATTCCTTGTATCTTAATTTCCCATTGCAACCAGTCAACGGATCAAATAAAGCCTTAATCCTTTAGTTTACCCCCTTGTTTGGGTTGCGCCTTCAATTTATGGAGTTTGAGACAACGAGACCTCATTCCTTTCGCTTTGCTTACTCCTATGGTTTTGGTATCTTTTCAGCAACTTTGAATGTTCTTTATTTATGTCGAAAGTTCAATGGAGTGTAGAGGTTTCGTGACACTCATAGAGTTTTGTGTAGATTTGGGAATTTCTTGTACTCAGTGTGTCTCTCTTTTTCTTCTTCATATAGCAGCTGATCAATTAGAGGCTATACATCTACATAAATTCTTTTATGCAACTATGAGACGTTTTCTAAAGTAATACTTGATTTTGTTAAAGTACATTACTTTTAAAGTGGATTGTTGCTTTTGAAAAATAAAAACATTACCCATCTCAGGATGAGTTAATCTCATATAAGAGGAGCTGTTAAATTAATATGTTGGAAGGGAAATGGAGCTTAAAAAGCAGGGTTCCGTACAGCTTCAAATGCTTTTTAGAAGATTTTAATTAATAATTCATGATTGAGAGTATTGAGGAGACGCTTATCTATGCCCTGTTCGATTGCCCATGGACAGATCAGGTATGGAAAAATCATCCTTGTTGGTCTGTAACAACTAACAAGCGCTGCTTCTGGGGAGTCTTTTAAGGTTATGTTACAGTGGGTGTGTGGGGAGAGAAAAAAGGGAGGAATTTAGTCACATAGCACTGTCGTATGGGCGGTGTGGGTGACCAAGCATTCAATGGCAACTTACCTGAGGCTGAAGTGCTTGTTAGTGGCTTTACGAAGATGGTCTAGGATTACAAGGGCTACGCTTTGAAGTTTTTGCTACTCCGGCAAGGAGAAGCTCTTTGTCTGTGTCGAGATGGCAAGTGCCTCCAATTGGTTGTGTCAAGATCAACTCAGACGTGGTCATTCTTAACGGTGTGGATGCGGGTCTTGGTGTGGTTTGTCGGATGATATGGGCATGGTTATGTCAATGGTAGGGAGGAGAGAAGCTGGTCTTTGGAATGTCAATACTGTGGAGGCAGCAATGGAAGCTTTGGGTCTCAAGGATCCTAAGGAGCACAGGACGTCTCATGTGTGGCTTGAAGTGGATTCAAGCATGCTTGTGGAAGCGGTGAAAGAAATTGAATATGTTCTCCTTGATTGGTTTATTTATTGATGATATTATTTGGTTGAGTTCGTCTTTGTTTGCTATCGACTTTCGTTGTCCTCATGTTGAGAGGAGTAGTAAAACAATTGTTTGGAGACTTTATTGTTGAATATTTTATCGCAAGGCACTTCTACCTTGGTAGAACTAGATACTGTTTAACATCAATCTCCCTCCCCCCTTTGTTTCCATAAAACAAAAGCTTTTACAACTTAATTATTTCTTCAAGGGATTATTATTAGTATGTTAGTTATATGCAAATTTTTGACTTACAGATATTGTCTTTTTTTTTTTTTGGGGGGGGGGGGGGGGTGTTCTGAAATGTGTACATAAATCGGTGATAAGGATCGAACCCCTAGTCTTGAGGTTGGGGTAGTAGAGCTCTAACTGCTTAGCTAGTTTTTTTCTTCGGCTTACAAATTTGCATAGTGGCTTTTTCATAACTGAAATCAAAGGGACAAACTTACCAAAGTTGGATTCCTTCGGGCAAAATAAGCCCTCCAAACCAAGTAAGCAAGGAAAATGAAGGTAATTAGCACAAACATTTTTGTGCCCTTGTGAAGTCTCCCTGCAATAAATAACTAGTAAGAATGTTGTGACATGTAGTCTAATCATTGCAAAAATGAAATTAGTACTACGTGTTTTGTTACGTATCTTATTATCTATCACGATAGCATGTACGTCAGCAAGACGCACCGAACAAGAAACATGGAAAACCTATACTACTTCTCTTCCCTATTTTCCCAAGCTATGAATACACTGATAAACTTTCAACTAAATAGTGATAATTTTCAAAGCGATTTATTTTGACTTAAATTTAGGAGGTCTCATATAAGTCTTTCGGTATTAGGGGTGTAAACAGGCCGAGATTGATCAAGTACTATCATGTTCGTGTACATGTACATTTACTCACGAATGTGTTCAATCTCAATTCATTTGTAACTGTTAGAGCTTTGTTCAGTCACTACTTCAGCTAGTTTAATTTAGCTTTAGTGAATTCTATAATCAAGTCGAGCTTATAAATCAAAAATTTAATACTAACTATAATTCCAATATCCATGTACCATTCGACAAATAATCAATAGTTGTTTCTTGATGTCTAGAGTTTAGCAACTCTAACCCTCTAAATAACATAAATTTACGACTGCAAAGAATAAACATGAGATTCTTGAGCTCAAATGCTTTATAGCTTGTTAGTTTTTCAACTCAAATTGGCATTAATTACAATTCATTAATCAAAGGTAAATTTTGTAATACATAAGGCATATATATAATTAATAGTGTAATATTTTCTATACCTATAATGTATATTTAATTAATAATAATTTTGAACGAGATTTTTGTGAGGGTTTTGAAGTTCTATGTAAAAGAATAAACTAGCTAGTTTATCTAACCTTAAATTCTTCACCAATCACTGAAAGCTCAGCTGCTCTTCTAAGTAATCAAATAACTCTCAAATCCCTCACTACTTGCTCTTCCGCAAACTGCAAGTTTGAATTCACAGTTCTTTCATAAATATAAGAGGCACAAAGAGACCAAACAAATAAAAGGTTACCTACCAAAAGTAGCAGAAGCAATGGCGTATTCAGTAGATAGACTGGTAGAGAAAAGTAGAAAACCCCGCTGTCATCCTTGCATAGAGTCAGTGGGTGCTTCGCATTATACTGATCAGCTTCAAAACATACAAATCAATGTTTCAGTAGAAATATCACAGATGTGCTCTAAAGAGCTGAAGCAAAGTCGTAGACTGAAGTCTCCCGTGGATATTCAGGTAGGAAAGAACCAAACCAAAATTATGGACTTAAATGGAGGAAATTGTGTTAGGTTGGATGTTAAATGTCAAGCATATTTCAACCTGCAAAATAAAGCTAAATAACTAGCTTATATATAAGAGTGTTCCGAACTGCAGGACCAGGACTAGCAAGCTAAAAAACGAAATGCCGCAGCGTAGGGCTGCCGGAACCACAACGTAGCTCTGCCCCTGCCAAAGTGATGATGGTGGTGGTAATCGTGGATACTAAAAGTGGAGCTTTTTGGTTTTTAACGAAGGAAAATGGGGGTGAATGAGTAGAGAGCTATAAGCTTTAGCTGCTCTAAGCTTGTTGGTAGCTCTACGTAAGCTACACTTCCACAAGTTCCACTCCCTCATACGAAGTAAGCAATAATGTGCAGATTTGGTCATTAAGTGCAACATCGCTTGTATTAAAGGCTTACTATTTATCACCCTGCTTATAGCTTATTAAATGAAAATAGAATATATGAGCCCTTGATGTAATGATGTTTGTGACTATGGCACAAAGTCTTCTTTTGACTAGAGAACAAGGTCTTCATGTTAGTTTACACTGCTGGGAAAAAGTCAAAACTCGTACTTTAAATTTTGTAAACTGAGCTACTATCCTACGACAATCTCAATTGTAGATGTCACTTTACAAAATTTGTACATATATTACAATGCCACCTGTACAATTGAATGTTATATATGTAGGGAGAGGATTATGTAAAAATAATGCTTAACGTGAGAAGTGAGCATGGTCATCTAGATGAGCAAAAATTTCATAGATGAGCAAAAAAATTTGTAGACGAGCAAAAAAAATAAAACTAGATGAGCAAAAAATAAAAAAAATAGATGAGCAAATTTTTTTGTAGATGAGCAAAAAAAATTGTAGATGAGCAAAAAAAAAATTCAGATGAGCAAAAAAAGTTTAAGATGAGTAAAAATCTTCGCAGATGATCATTTTCACTTCTCACGTTAAGACCCATTTCCACTGGAGCGCTCCCCTATATATATAATTGAAGTAATTGGGACACTAAAATAAGGAAATTGTTCTATATCATCATAAATATCTAGCAAGTGCACAATAATGTACCCACACAAAGGTTACAAGTTAAAAACCCAAAGTCGTCAAATATAAACGACTACGTTCAAGTGTACTCCAAACCATACATATACTTACTAAAAGCGAGTCCTATTTACCAAATATTCACTATTACATTTAAGAGTACTCAAAAACATGCCCACACCACCAATCTGAAAAGGAAAAGGAAAAACAGTTGTAATGCTTCTTGATTTTTCTCTCTATCATCACCTTCTAGAACCACATCATTTGTATCACCTGAAAAAATAAATTCAAAGTTCCACAATCAATAATACGCAAAGTGATTTATACAACACCAAGGAAAATTTTAGGAGATAAATTGAATAATAAAAGCTTCTGCATGAAATTCGCCAAAGTGTCATTTGAAAACTAAAAAATCCGAGCTATAACAAAACCATTGCTACACAACAAAGCCATAGATTCATCCCTCTCATAATATAACAATCCATGTCACCCATCAATATTAAAGTCAATCCAAGCCACAACATATGTATATACTAAATCAGCCAAAATGAAAGTGATGAATACAATTAGTAAACTCATATATAGGTTTGTCAATTCGCCAAAGGAATTGGTTCGCACGTTAAGGTTGGTTGCATGATCAGTACTTCTAGCCACATTCCAACACTCTAGTACGCTCAACATCGAACACACTTATCAAATTCAATAAAGATAAGCTAGTTTCATGCTGCATCAATGGTGAAATTATCATGTGCAACACAATGAGCTTCTAAAATGGTACAATCTTCAGTTCTTACTAGCAATACATAATCTAATAATATACGTCATTTTTATAAGCAAATCTCATTTCCAGCATATGTAAGGCAACAATTTATACAAAAAACTAGGACAATATACCACCCCCGGTTTCACACCCTCCACAATGTCATATTTACAAAACACTACACACAAAATGTTGAGTATGACTTGCAGAACTCAGCTAATAACATAGTTTGAGCTGATCTCCATAACATTAATTAGGATTATAAACAGATAAACAGAAGCCATGAACCGATTTCCCATTCAAGAAAAACAGAGCTAAGGTATATATGGTTCATTTAACGATAATTGTTGTGCTTATTAAGTTTCAGTCATTGGTTTGCCCCGCTACATAACTTTGTGATGAACACAAAACGTGAAGCAGGGTAGACACTACGTTGGCGCCATACCTGATCAAATGTGTTCTAGGGCTCGGCTGGATCAAAGCAATTTTTTCTATATACGATAACAAAGCCTATTCTATTTGATAAAGTGGAAACAAATGCTATAGTTTGTAGTATGAAACAAGTGAAAGGAGAAGACTCACATGAAACATTTGAAGGTAAGTTAACTAAAACTCTTACTGTTACCTACTAAAACAAAAATTGTTATATTGCAGTCCTTGAGTTATACTAGCACTAAGGCAACTACACAAAAGTACGCGAGCGAAAGCCCCTAGTGACGTAGTCCTTCAAAGATGTACATTAGATACATTAGAACAACACGTGCTTCTATAGAATTTTAAAAATAAGATGAGTCATGATCCTCTACAAAATAATATTGAAGATATCATAACAAATAAAAAGAAGTAGAAACGAAGCAGAACTAATCACCTACATAATTCCCTTAACTCTCCAATTTCCACGGCTATATATATTTATATATATACAATAATGTAGGAGTGCTTGAGACAAAGTGCCAAAATCAGTACTACGTACCTTATAACCCCCTTAGGCCTTAACACATCTAAAGTAGCTAAGAAAAACAAGGAATCTAGCTTCACCCTCTTTACTCAATGATAGTTGTTTTCTGTGGAGCTCGTAGCATTTTGCACCTTAATTTTCTGGTTTGGCACCAAACATCACCTAATAGTACTGTTCTCTATTGGATGCTTTTTTTTTATTGAGAATAGTGTTATCTAGTTGAGAGTTTATCACATAATTTCCATTTCTTCAGTACTTCATTGAGTTTTTTTTATGAATGATAATGTCAAACGTACAGTTTGTTATTTTGTTTTGGAAGGAATATTGGAAAGTTTGGGAAAGTAGATATTGTCAAACTATTTATTATGGATAGCAAGATATTAGCCTTAATAAATTCCTAAAAACATGCAGAATTTAAAACATGGTTTTTTTCCAACTATGAAATTACATGGCTTGCCCTCCGTTGTATGTATAACATGTTGTATGGTTCTCATTGGGGGGGGGGGGGTTAAGTATATGTAAGAATTCACATTTCTGGAGAATAATACAAAGGCCACCACTAAGCTCTTAATTCACGGCAAACTAAAACTAACATTTGCAAGGTCATAGGTCTGGGTTATGTCAATATATTCACATTATCAATAAATGGTCATGTCAAATATAAATTCTAACAGTTAGTTACCAAACATAAACAATAATATGTCACTTGTGCTACAAAGTAATACTAAAACAACTACCACACAAATTTTAGAACAAAAGGCCCCAAATTGATTAATCAAATTGGTGATAAAAACAATACATAAAAAATAAACGAAGAAGCTGTAATTAACCACACACAACCGCATTCCACTAAAAAAACAAGTATTGGAAAATTGAATAATAAAAAACCCTATGAGAAAGAGAAGCTTGTAAGAATTAGTACCAAAACCTCAAGTTGTGACTTGCGAAGTCGATCATCTTATCTGCGTGAAGGAAGCTCTCCATCTGCAATAACATTCACAAAACATTAACTATCAGATCACCAAAATCTCAAAATTAAACAATTGAACAATCAAAAACCTATGAGAGAGAGAGAGAGAGAGAGAGAGAGAGAGAGAGAGAGAAATAAAGAATCCTTCTTTCGCATCCACGGGTACCACCACCACACCTCCGTCCTCGCAATAGGCGTCTGCAACATCATTTATCGAGTTAAGAAAAACAGAAGAATTATAAACCAGTCTTGTTTTGCTCTATATTTCATTGGCAATTCAAGACATGTACGGCAATTTATGATGTATATCAGTTTATGTACTTTCATGGCGGCAGATTCCAACAGGAAAAGTTGAAGTATGGTTGACCGTGTAGCTTTATTTTGCAGGTTGAAATATGCTTGACATTTAACATCCAAACTAACACATGCAGTTTCCTCCATTGAAGTCCATAATTTTGGTTTGGTTCTTTCCTACCTGAATATCCACGGGAGACTTCAGTCGACGACTTTGCTTCAGCTCTTTAGAGCACATCTGTGATATCTCTACTGAAACATTGATTTGTATGTTTTGAAGCTGATCAGTATAATGCGAAGCACCCACTGACTCTATGCAAGGATGACAGCGGGGTTTTCTACTTTTCTCTACCAGTCTATCTACTGCATACGCCATTGCTGCTGCTACTTTTAGTAGGTAACCATTTATTTGTTTGGTCTCTTTGTGCCTCTTATATCCATGAAAGAACTGTGAATTCAAACTTGCAAGGAATGCAGTTGAATTCTCATTTGCGGAAGAACAAGTAGTGAGGCATTTGAGAGTTATTTGATTACGTAGAAAAGCAGCTGAGCTTTCAATGATTGGTGAAGAATTTAAGGTTGGATAAACTAGTTTATCCTTTTTTTTTTTTTTTTTGTAGCTACCTGTAGTTGGTAAAGAACAAAAATCTTAAATAGAGCCTTGCCAGAAACTCATGGTCCTTGCCTCCACTTGCTGATCAGCAAGCCGTTACAATTGTTTCCGACCTGGATTAATCTCCAACAGCTTCAATATTGGAAGCAATGCAGCGGTTCTTGAATGCAACTGTCAAACCAGAGTTGCTGAAGCACCAAGACAAGGATGTTAAAACTTCTAGTTGCATCATGTCTTTGTGAGATCCCTCGTATGACTTCTCTGACTGCTACTAAATTGTCATATAGCGATGCTATATATCCTAAACGTGACTATGGAGTTAAATGCATGGTTGGCTACATCTGACTCTGCATGCCTTCCTCCTTCGTCCAATCGTCCTGCAGGGTGTTTTTTCCGTCTAACTGTTGGTACATTTAGGCCTGCTTTTGGAACGAGAGTAATCATATTGGAGATACTTGCTAGATACAGGTCATGTGTTGTGATGTTAGATTTTGGATATGATGACCTTGTGGATAACCTTTCTAATTAGGATGATTCTTACTGTTGCAAGGTATGTATGCTTAATTCCTTTCGTAATTGATTGCTTACTTGTGTAACCAGACATAAAGAGATTATGACCCAATGTCTTATGTGATAACCTTCTTGTATGTGACTTTGTCAATTTTGAACTTTGTTGATCTCTGGGAAGAAGCATGCATTTGACTCTGTCAAAAAAAAAAAGAAAAAAAAAAGAAAAAGAGATAATGCATTTGACTTCCCAAACTTGAATTATTTTGTGTATATAGTGTGTTAGATATATATAGTTTGATGCCTATTAGCTCAAATAGTTAAGCGGTGTGTATTGCATAATGTATGGGTTAAAATTCCATATAGACAATGAAAATTACAATTACTACATTAACAATGAAAAACCTAAAAAAAATTTCATACTAACGTTCATGTTCCAACCTCAATTAAGTTGGATAAGTAATAATTCCCAAATGAGCAAATAGTAAATTATTGTATATATATGCATGATTTGGTGTATATCTAGTTATAACTTACATGACTCGAAGTGGCGGATCCAAAAAATAATTTAACCGGGGTCACTTCTTTAAGTGGGGTCACTTTTTCCTCTAAGTGGGTTCACTAATGATACAAATAAATAATTTTACCATTTAAACTCTCTTTATTTATGTAAAAAAAATCTCCCAAGTGGGGTCCAGGGACCCCCCTTATAAAAGGGTGGATCCGCCACTGATGACTCGTTACATCATAAAAGATAACATCTGGATGGTTGGAAAAATAAGGGAGGAAATTGTTTTACAACAGTGACTTGGTCAACCTGGTCAGTAACTAAAAGCTAGAATGACTTTCATGAGTCATTTGGTGTCGCCATCTAAAGAAGTTTTATCCTATATGAGGTTTGAACCTACATCTTTTATGTGATTATACAAGGCTCTATCAATTGAGCTAATAGGCTTAATCAACGAAGACTAGAATTTACTCTCTAACAAGGCCTTTTTAAAAGGAATAACATTGGCATGGAAACTAGGCGAATTGTTGGACTGGAAATATTACCTAACCAGAGTGACAGTAAACAATGAAATGATAGTAAGACATTTTCTCCTTTCCAGATTCTATAAACTTGACATTTGAGATCTGACATCCTGCAAAAACTGTTATGTTCTCCATTTTATGCTGACAAGTTCTTGGCTCGGGCACATATCTTTCTCCGTTTCGCGTGCTTCTTAGGACATTACCAGAGTTTCTTAGGAGGTCCAAAATTGGCATATAATCTTGCCCCACCAGATTTGAACGACCTTACTTTCAAAGCATAAACAATTAATTCACCTGTATACAGCTCCAAGTGTGTTGTTCGTACCCATCAAGTTAGAGTGAAAATAGTCACTGCAAAAATGCCAAAGCTGGACGGTAAGCTTTGTTGTTAACATCTTTGCCACGTCTAATATAGACTTCAGCATCTCTGACAGTCCTAGCCCAAGGAACAACATCATTCATCATCATGCCTGAATAAGTCATGAGCATCCTTCAGCCTAAATGAACCACTAGAGGTCCAGGCTTGCATCAGAGTTTGAGCTTCTACAATTCCACCAAATTTAAGAATAAACTCATCCCTGACTTTTAGCAGATTTCTCCAACCCCATGTGCACTTATTAGGAATTTTGTAGTGCCAAATATGCTCTAGGTAGGTAATACTTCTGAACCTAAGAACACCAAACAAGAATGACCCAACAAAAGACTTTTGTTCCAGCTCAGAATCTCTATAAACCCCATACCACCCTAAGTAACAGGATGAGAAATTTTATCCCAAGACACAACAAAGTTAGTTTCCTAGCATCCCCATCAGACCCTAGAAAAAAGCTTCTACGGTTTTGAACAATCTACTTCTAAATTTTGCATGGAAGAAGCACACATGTACACCAGAAATTCTAAATCCCACATATTACAGAATTCAGCAGCTCGAATCTCCCTGCATAACTCAAAAACTGAGAAGCCCGTGAGAACTTTTCCCCTTGATTTTGTTGATCAAAACCTGAAACATTTCAGTAGTTAACATGGATGAATTAAGTGGAATGCCTAAGTATATATCCAATAGCTTCACCTCCCGAGTAACACCAGTAATATAGATATTGGACTTTTAATTTGAGCATTAGCCTTTAATATATCTACTAGGATTGTAATTATTTTTGAAGAAGTAAAAGCTAGAATTAATAGGATCTAATAGATGATATTGATGTGATGACACATAACAATAGTAAGATATAATAAAATGGCTTAATCACTATGATTAAACGAGTTTTTGATACATAAGGAATATACTAGTTTTTGGCCTAGCGTTGCTCGAATATTGTAATTTTTCTTTTCATAAGACTGTTTATAGTTTTCATTCATGAAATCATGATTTTGTAATTCGGTTTCGAATAGTGAAGATTATAGTTCATAAGATAATAATATTATCATTATTAATTTTTTTATGAGTTAATTATACTTTTATCATTATTCATGAAATTAAATGACAAATAAATAGATGTTAGTATAAGCCAAGTTGGCCTTTTTAGTGAATGGTCATATATATAATGTCATTTGGCATGCTGACATTACATAATGTGGTGGCTAGATAGCCTTTTAATAATATTGTTTAGATGTATAGATTTTACTATTATTTTACAAAAGGACGCTATGAGAAAAGTTATGAATATTATATCCATATTTAATTGAATTATATTTTCATAAGCAAGGTCTTCCAAAAGTAGAACAAGTCTTAGAAGTTCGTACAATAAGTTCAATAACGATGAATCAAGAAAAAAGGATTATATTTTCTTGATTTTGTGTATATGGGGGGAGATATTCAAGATCAAAGGTAAGTATATTTTGAAAGTGGTAAAATCATACTTAAAAATTTGATAAAAGTAGGCTACAGCTGAATTAACGACATTAGTACTCATTTGTTATACTTTTTTGGAAGGTATATATGATTGCTTTTTTTACACATGGTAGTATGAAGCTTCTCTCTAGTTATGGCAATGATGTATTGACCAAACGGTAAAGCTAGATTGAGGTATTTGGAAACAAATATTATAATAAGCCTTTCTATGGTATTGAAATCGTCCAATTAGAGCATATATATATATATTCTTTATAAGGCATTTAATCTCCAGTTTGTTTATATTGCTCTATAGAAACAAAAATAATATCATTGATTGCACTACGAAAGTGTATAAAAAGCGTTATTATTACAAATGCATGTACAAGTGCAAAATATTTAGATTTGATAGGATAAAAAAATATTGGATTTGGTGATTGGCATACTTGTTTTACCTTGCGGAAATGATATTAATACGATTTATTATTCTCTCTCTTGCTACTTTCGTCTATCCACCATCCTGCAATGGAAAAAGGGGCAGATTAAGCATGCCAGTGAGTCTCTCTTATCTCTATTTTATAAATGTGTGAGTATAATATACATGGCTACTTGCTGCTTACTTAATGGCTAAACGTCTCATTGCATGATCTTTGACCTAAGCTGAACTACATACATACTCTTGTATTATATGTTGAACAATTACCAAATGAAATATATACATTTACTTTCTGCATCTAGTATTTACGATTGCTTTTGCATTTTTGGTAGGGGTCGTTCCCCTTCTTGTGACGGGATAAAGGAGGATCGAGTAGGTTGGGATCCTCTAGAGTCGAAAACAACTCTATAGTGTAGAGTTTCCTAAAATTGTACTAATTTACTTTACTTTTTTCCCCTTTGGGTGTTTTGGTCATATATCCCACTTCTCATGCTACCAATTATGGTAAACTCTATCAACTCTATGAATATAAACTTTAGAGGATCCAAACCCGTACTTTATAGGAACGATATACTAGATTCTGTAGTAATTAGTAATGTAGGGGTATCATAATAAGTAAATGGCTGAGATTTCAATGACATCTACTGACATTCTTTAATACGAATCATACAATAAAAAACAAGAGTATTGATAGATTGTGAAATAATCTTGGACGCATAAAGAAACTTAAAAAGTAAAAATATATTTTAGTATTGTGAATTACAATAGGAAAAGTTAACAAGAATAATCCCATGATTTGGTGGTCTTCGGTTATTAATCTCATTTTGACTATTTTTACAATAATGGTTCATCATAATTAAATAAAAATTACTATCAAAAAATTTGAATTTCCCATTTTACCCCTTATTCTAAACCTGTTTTAAATGGTATACAAATGTTTCTTAACTTTTGAAGTGATTTATTAGGTGGAACTTGGTATAAACAAACACCAAGAGGGATGGATTTGGTTCTCAAAATTAAAGAACCTAAGCTCTACGTCACTATGTGAAAGTTGTCAATTGGAGTGGAAAGGTCAAGGACCAGAGGTAAAAGTCTTTGTTTTCTCGCATTTTATTTCAAAAAATGTTCTACTCATCTACAAATCTACAATGACTACAACAACAACAACGTCCAAGCTAGGGTAGTCTACTTATTAGCTACTACAGTACTTTCAAGAAGATAAGTTCCATCTTCCAAAAAATGTACTTCTTTGAAGCATTAACTTTCATATGTATGTAATTTTGATACTTGAGAACAAATTATATGTAACTTTGACTTCCATAAACGTTCAAGTTACGCAAAATGTACGATTTTTGTGAACAAAAGCAAGCCAAGTGTTAACAGTTCATGAATCGTACAGGCGCGTGTACGTAAAATGGAGGCGTAACTAGGATTTTTTTTTAGGGAGACCATAATTAATTTTTCATTTTTCTCGGGGACTAAGTATAAAATATTAACAGTTTTTGTATATTGAAAAAAAATCCTCTAAAAATTGCAAAAAAGAAAGAACTTGAAAGAGAGAGGATTGCGCGAGTATAGGAGGGATTAGCAACCTATGTAAGCTCAATGCCCGAAAAGTGAGTGGAGGCGGAGTGAGAGAATGAGGAGACATAGATGAGGGGGAGGGGGATGAGGAGGAGAAGCTAGGAGGGAAATACGAAAGTTACAGTTTTACCCCTAATATATACTCTAGTGTGCAAAACATGGAGAAATTATTTTCCAAAAGGCCTATTGAAGGGCCCACCAAATAGGAGGGTATTTATATGATTTTACTTATCAAAAAGGAGGGTAAACGAGTCAACTAATACATAATGGAGGGGTAATGGTGGAAATTTCTTTGTCTTTTGTGCTCTATTGGAGGGCCCCACGCAATATGGTCTTTTAGAGGATCACTACTATACACGACACGTTCTCTACACCGTTTTGTTTTGGTAATGTCTACTCTTTGTTTTATGAATTTTTCATACTTTTTGGTTTATGCTATATTTTTGTATTTTCTAAAATTCTAAAATTAATTTGTTATCATTATTGATTTAATAAAATAATTTATTATTGATAAATACAAAAGTGGTAATTTTAATTTAGTAAATAATAATAACTATAATAATATGATGGAAAAGAGCTAATAATTGATGGTAAATCTCATCTTATTACGATAATTAATAACCTTATCACATAAAAGAACTAAGTTTATATATGATACATGATCTTATTTAACCATCTAATCATCATCATTATCTTGCATATTATGGTCCATATGATCGACTTGTGACTCTTTAATTAAACATAAACAAAAAAGGAATGACAATTTTTTCGATAAGAATTTATTTTTAAAAGTGTCACGTTGTCAAGTTTCAAATATTAAAATTTATATGTTTCCTTAATAACTAGAACTATAGATGAAAATCTTGTATTTTCATATGAAATTGTTTTAAATTAGACACTTTTGGCTTACATCGGTCATTTTTTCTTGTATTAATGAAATTGATTATTTCAAGCCAATTTGTGACTAAGTGAAATATTCAGAGAGACAAAATATCTGAATAGGGCAAACCGCC
>CAAKMY010042398.1:0-14025 GCA_901111285.1 Corrigiola litoralis
AATGGATCTTGGGAATTACATTCGGTTTTAGTTAATTCCAACAATTGGTATCAGAGCCAATTCATGTTAAATTATTGGGACTAAGGTTTTATATTTTTTTGTAATATTACTATATCGTATTGGTATTGGTGGTTATATATTGATGTCTATGGAAATCGCATGAGTATGTTGCAACATTTATGTAGTCGGATTTGAATTGTCGATGCACTGTATCTTGATTTTATTGGTATTGGTGGTTATATCTTGTCTTGATATTATAGTCTAAATGCAAAGTTATAACTTAAAAACTGACTCATTATGCAAAGTAACTTTTGATTTGTAAAACTATTCTTATAACTTAGAAATTTATAAACAATTTGAAACATTTAACTTAAAAACTGTGTCTTATATATTTGCTATTTTAAGAAAGAAAAATGGATAAAACAAGTACATTTGCCGCAACAAGAAGATGGTTAAAGTGTACATTTTTAAACTCATAGGTAAGTTATAAAGACTCCCTACATTTTTGCCGTACCCCTACTACAACCTCATGCACCAACGCCAACAATCGAAACCCCAACATTGTCCTACCACCAACTTCTCTAATCCCAGATTTCTAGCATATTAACATAACAAGCATGTCGTACTTCAGCGCCTTCACCTTACCACCAACACCTTCCAAATACAACCAAAATACATCATAACCACCAAACCAATAACCACACATATCAACCACCAATAACCACCAATAACCACCAATTTGACCCCAAAACACTGAAATCAAACACAGATGACGTCCACTCAACAACTATTTGAACGATAAATTAAAGCACATAATTTAATATAAATTGCAAACTTTACCGAACTCTTATTTTGTAATTATAGTTGGAGGCCCCAAATTAATGGCAGGGCTACTAATTCAGGGTACACAACCCGACAAGCGTGCAGCTCCATAAAAGCTATGTCAAATCGCTGAAAAATGCAAAAGTCTGGAAAACGAGATTAAGAGAAAAAAGTGATCGGAAATGGAAAAGGTGAGAAAATCGACGATACTGGAAATGATGGAGGAGGAAAAAATGATGGTTATCTGAGAAGTAGGTGTGAGTGAGTGGGAGAGGAGAGAAGAGAGTAGAGATAAAAAATTTCATAGGAGAAAGGAAACTGAAGGGGGGATATGTCTTTTGTTTAAAATATGCGTTAGATTGTTGGGATGGACTTTAGATTGACTATGGATTGGGTAAGCCTCCTGTCTTTCTATAGGTTACAAAAAGACAGTCTTTCTTAAGTGTTTGTATAACAATAAACTATTATTAATAATTATAATAATAATCTATGTATGCAATAGTAAACTAGATAAAATCCGTATATATTTGAATTGAACTGAACTTATAAGAACTAATCTGAACTTATTATAACTTAACAAATCTGACTAAACTAGTTTTTTCTCAAATTATTTAAACCGAACTTATTTTTTCTTAAACTTATCAAAATCAAACTTATTAAAACTAAAATGAATTTATTAACCTCCAAAATAAGCCNNAAAAAAAAAAAAAAAAGAAAAAGACCCTACACTCCTACACTTCAAAGCAGTAGTCTCACTTTTGATACTGGCTTCTTGCATCAATGTACTGAAAACAAACAGTTTTTACCAAACTATTCCTCATCATCAAACAGACAACACTGCAATAACAACTTACAATTCATGCCCATCTCATCTCATTGAATTGGATGGCTGATATTGATACCAATACCAATACCATGACTGATATTGATACCAATACCAATACCAATACCAATAAATACAATGTTGAAGCTGCTGAAATTCTAGCTAATGAAGCCCTGGTACATACTTTCTTCTTCTTTGATTTTTATTTATTTTTGATCAAATTACGTGGCATTGAATTTTGATGGTATTTACTTTTGCGTGATTGCAGCACTTGTCACTTACTGAAGCTGCCCCCATATACGAGCAACTTCTAGCCATATACCCGACTGCTGTAAGCTCTTTTATGTCTCTGTGTACGAGTTATCAACTAGTTTTTGACCCCGGTGATGCCCGAGAATTTTGTAACTTGTGTTTTTTTTTTGCAGTCAGTTCGAATGTTCGTGTTTTTGTTTTTATCATGAATTACCTACTCATTGTTTTGTTATGTTTTCTTTTGGGAAATTTCGACGCGTGCCCTTGAACTTTGCATTTTTTAAGCTCGTATGCAATTGCTAAACCAGATTACAACTGGTGTCGTTTACTTTCACCGTGATCAAGCATGGATTAAACTGTCAATTCTCCGTTTTTTAATCATCCTTTTTTCTATTAATTAATCTAAACCATACTTGCCACAAGAAGTATATGCAAAATTTAACTCTTACTACTTCAACCTTTATCTTCAAAATCTCAACTTGGGTTGTATCTCTTAGCCTTTTACGAGTAAAGTTTCACCTTGCTTGATATTTCTTCTATCTTTTCTATTAAGCCAACACCCATAATACTTTCGGTGCATTGGAATTCCTTTCGATATTGATAGCTTATTCGTATTTGGTCATTGTTTAGATTACTATTAGAAAGTGGAAGACACCAATTGGAATCTGGTTTAGCAATTGGGTACCAGCGAGAATGTGCAAAGCTCAAAGACACCGTTTATAATTGCCCTTTTCTTTTTAATGCACTTTGCAATTGTATTATGTTTATGGCCTGCCAAAGTGCCAAGTTTTAGTTTCGTGTTTCGGGAATATTGGAACTGTTATGGAAAAGGATTAGTACTGCTCCGTTTCGGATTAGTTGGCCACGTTTGACTCTGAACCTCATCAAGCCATGGGTTTTTTCAAATATGCGTCGAGTAAGAGGGTTGTAGAAATCGATTTGACTTAATAAGATTATGTGACTTGAATGTGTAAGTGGTCATGCCGTCATGGTCTTGTGTGATGAATTATAGAGGTTGGATTCTCGGCATTTACAAAGAAACCTTCATCAAGCAGTCAATCCTATATCTATCCACTTTGGATAATTGACTCATTTTCTTCTTTCAATAATAGAATTTTCTTTGATCTTAAATAAATTCAGTATGGAGAAAGGGATGTGGATTATAGAAATGCCAATCTGCACAGTTTGTCAAGACATAGAAATATAGAGCTGAAAGGTGTGGCTAACCTGCAAATGATAAGTTCGTGTAGCCATGTTAAGGGTTTTGTATATGGTGGTGCGTATGATCTTGAGGATGGTGTAGCTGGCTGCAGCTGTTTATGGGGTGATAGTCACATGGTAAATAAAACAAATCCAACGTTGTTGACTGTCTGAGTGATGACATCTAATGCTGTCGCCCTGGTCGAATTTTCCCTCTGAGATGAAATAATATAATGTCAATGTTTCTTTAGAGAATCCTGTATCTCCTGATGCAATTCATACATTTTCCTTAAATACTTCGTCTTTGTCTTGTTTGTGTTGATCATTAATGTAGATCTCAGAGCATATGTTGGTCTAAGTTGACTGTTGTGATGTGCAGGCAAAATTTTGGAAGCAGTATGTGGAAGCACAAATGGCTATTAATAATGACGATGCGACAAAACAGATCTTTAGTCGTTGCCTACTGAACTGTCTACAAGTCCCTCTTTGGTTAGTGTTTGCTTCTAGAGTTGCTTACATTGGGTTTTTGCTAGGTAACAGGTTTGTTGAGTGAATTTGGTGCACATGCTTGAATGCTTTTGTTTGAAGTTGCTTCATATGATATCTTATTTAGTGTGCCTTATAGACATATATTTTGTATTTTTTTCGAGGATATAATCCGTATTCTTCACTGAAGCTGGGTATTTCATCTTTAGGAGGTGCTATATTCGTTTTATAAAGAAGGTCAATGAAAAGAAGGGTTTCGAAGGTCAGGAAGAGACAAGAAAAGCCTTTGATTTTATGCTGAACTATGTTGGTGAGTTTACTCTTCATTCCAACTTATACAATCAATCCTTCAGTTGGGTGGGTGGATCTACTGAGGTTTGTTCCATTACATCTTAGACCACCTATCCATGGTGGTTAATGTCTTAGGTTTAGGATCACTTTTCCTCTTTCACCTGCCTTGAGGGATCGGAAATTTGGAAAAGCATATAATATGGTATTCTGGTATGTAGAGAGTGTGCGCACCTCTCAGCCATGGTCTGTATGTCTTTTTCTAACCATCATATAATCTGGTATTCTGGTATATAGTCAGCTTACGGTGTTTAGGACTTGCGGAAATCTGCATAGAGAAAGGAAGTACTTTCCTTCATACTGTGATCTACAACAACTGTATAACAAATGATTCCCCCCACCTCTTATGTGGTGTATGCATTATTGGTGTGTGTAAGGTACCTACTGACTACCTATAGGTTTCATCGAGCAAATGCTTTCCGGTGTCCCACCTGCCCCTGCCAACCCACATACAAGCAGAGGGCATTCAAAATCACTGCTCCAAATGTGACAGTGCTGTGTTGTTATTAGAGTGAAACTGGATGTTCCTGTAATTTATTTGTATAACAATAATGAATGCGTTGAAGTGGGAGAGCTATCCAAAGGTGGATAGGGTTACTTGTAATTTTTGTTTTATTTATAAGTTAATTGATCTGTTGAGAGTGTGGATGAAGTAATTTAGTGATGTTTTGACATGTACTTAAAATAGGAGCAGACATTGGTTCAGGTCCTGTATGGATAGAGTACATCAGCTTTTTGAAGTCTATACCGGTTTGTTCTACTTCTCTAAACAATGCCCATTTCCTGTATATTGCATCCTGAGCTTCTGTTCATGATAATTTGTACACTCTGGTGATTTGACAGGCCCATTCAGCACAGGAAGAGACTCAGCGAATGACTTCTGTTCGTAAAGCATATCAAAAAGCTATTGTTACTCCGACTCACCATGTTGAACAACTGTGGAAGGATTATGAGAACTTTGAGAATTCTGTTAGCCGCGCTCTGGTAACTTTCTGCTTTTTAATGCATTCTCTCCTTCACTCTGTATGCATTTAAAGAATTGCATTGTTTATGAACTCATACTAAGGGAAGATCTGTCCCAGAGCCATCCTTATCTTCATTTATTTTTATTTTATGACAGTCTCAAGAGAAACCATTAGAAACAATGACCAACACGGGAAGAAGGGGGTATGTGACTGAATATGTAACAAGTAACAACCACAAAACATGATCTTGCTCATTTTTTATTTCTACCCTGTAACATCCTTATCTTGTATGCCCTGAGGAATTATGCAGTGGCGTGGTTTATAGAGTTTAACGTTGGTTGTTTTTACACTTTTCCCTTGAAAAGGATTTTTTTGAAAAAAGCTATTTGTTCATAGGCATCGGTATGTATATATGTAATCCCCTACGCCGCTCGAGGTCTGGAGGCGTTGGGTATATTGAAACTAGTGGTGATCATAGTTGGGCTTTTTAGGCTACTGTTTAATTTTCTTGCCAGATTCCGGCCCAGTTGGGCCTCAGCCTGGTCCCCGGGCTTTCAGCTGTTCTCGATCCTTATCTTGATTTCCTTAATTCAGCATAATATTCATTAAATCTGGATGTTCAACTGAGATTTTTTTTTTTTTGTTTATTGAACCACTAAAATATCAAGATCGATGCAACCATGATATCATATCTTTGAAAATATACTACAAAAGAATTAATATCTTCCTAGAACGCTTCTGAAGTCCATTAACTTAATGTTTTCTATCGTTCTTTTCATGAAAAATTAAAAAGAAATGTGCAGTTTAATGTAGTCATTCTATAACTCCAAACTGTTACAATTTTCCCGATAATAAGAACAAAAAAGTTTAGTCTTTCAAAACTTACTTACTGAACTTTTGGGTTTGGAGGGCTTTACTCATAGCAGATGGATGACTTTTTCATATTTTGCAAACACAGAAAAGTACGCTAGGTACTATTAAATTTTTTTGATCCCACACCCTTTGATCATATAATATAATGCTAGGAATAAGGGAAAGAAGAAAAGTAAATCTCATACCCCCACGTAGGGATTAATCCTTCCTATTCCTTCCGAAAATAGAACATTTGCAAATGCTGTTCATCCTTCTCGTCTACTCGGTAGTTTCTTTTTCTTTTTTTCTTTTGTCTTAGAGTAGTCTATAGCATAACCAAACAAGATGGGAATCCCTTAGTGAGCCCATCTAATGTTCACTTAAGGCCCCAGGGGAAGGCCTTGTTACTATGCTTATGGGTAGACCTTCTCATAAATTCATCAAATCCCTTATAATGCCCTGATTTGTGACTTGGGGTGTTTCATTTTGGGTTTATCATCCGCATTTAATCTCTCATGTCGTGATTATTAATGTAATGCTTTTTGTTTTGCAGGCTAAAGGACTTGTATCTGAGTACCAACCAAAGTATAACAGTGCCCGAGCTGTATACAGAGAGCGGAAGAAATATGTTGATGAAATTGATTGGAACATGCTAGCCGTCCCACCAACTGGCTCTTGCAAGGTAACACTGACTTGGCATCTAGTTTTGTCCTTCTTTATTGATTTTGAACGCATGTTTTCTTGTAGTACATTTTCATGATCTTGTGGTGCATATTTACTAGATAAAAATGTGTTTAGAAGATCATATCACGGGAGCCTTTGGGGGTGATTGCTCTACAAGGACATGATACATGTTGCTGAGCTGAGCACAATGAATTAAATGAATCTTATTCTTCTTCTGTGGATTTTTTTTACTTTTACTTTTACTTTTACTTTTACTTTCTTTTTTTTTTTTTTGTTCATCTTTATTGTGTACACATAGCATGTATGCATTTCTCAAGAAATTTATAGTATATCAGCACTTTGTAAAAAGAATTCTTTAGGTTCAACTTTTGAGTAAGGACAAGAGTAATATTCTTAGACTTTATTGCTCTAACCTTTTGGGGCACTGAATTAATTATGGACTGGCTTTGTCTGCCTCCTGCTTGATTTATATATCTAAGGGGATAAATGAGTGGGATGCTGTATAAATTTCAAGCTTTTGGTATGCTATGGTGTATGGGCTAATTAGGCTTTGTAATTTGTATGTTCGATTTTATTAGGTCATTTCATGCGTTGGCATAGACTCATAGCCCATCTGAATATGTACCGCATCTTACGTTTACACATCTCTTTCAGCTCCTGTAGTCTAAACTTAATAGTGAAGTGATTTTTCTATCCCATGTTTCAAGAGTGCATTGTTGCTGAGGCATGTGAACAGGCTGATTTTTTCAGTGCAGAATCTGACCAGTATCTAGTTGTCTTCAGGAAGAACAGCAGTGGGTGGCATGGAAAAGGCTCCTAGCATTTGAAAAGTAAGCATATTAACTGTAGGCTCACCGTTTTGTTCATAGTTTGTTACAGCTGTAAATTGTTGTATATTATAGTACCCATTGCCGAACAAGCACTATGTGACTATTTCTATCGATAATCATTCTCCACATCCATGTCTTTATCATTTTTTGGCAGTCTTTTAATTGTTTCAATGTACTTGAATTGTATGATAACCACTAGACTGAAAAAGTGTCATACTTTGCTAAGTCTTTCTCTCTTAAGAACTTGATAAAAAGCAGACATTCCTTCTGAGTGTGAACCACTGGTTGTACTGGTGCTCTCAACAAACAATCAAGAATGTATATCAGCGAAGGCCCTACTTGGAGATAGCCCTAATGGTTTTGTGTTTCTAAAAACTGGAAACAGTGAACAAAAATTTAGCATTATCCAATTTTTTGATCTGTTTGGAAGAGATTATTTGGTCTTTTTTGAGCATCATTGGATATCCAGGCTCTTCATGGGAGCAAACTTGGCAGTATATCTTTCCTTATTTATTCCTTGCATCATCTGTTTCGACTTTCTGGCTATTCTATGCTTCAGCAGGATTTTTTAAGAAATGGGGTCTTTGTTGGGAAGAAATCTGCTTTTTCAGCAGTTGGGGGACCTCATAAGTTTATTGGGTATTTGAAAGAACTTTTCTCCCTGAATGATCCTGGCTGTGAAATATGGATGGTAGACTCTTCAATCGACGGGGAAGCTTTTTATTCTTTTAGCTTTATAGTATTTATACTCTGTGCTTGACCATATTGCTTTCTACTTATTTTGACCTTTAAAATTTAAATGCTTTTACTTTGTGGCAATTATAAACTTCTTATTGCAAATATATGCTTCGCAGTGGGAACCCACAAAGGATTGACAGCATATCTTCTAACAAGAGAATTGTCTTCACCTATGAGCAGGTATAGTATTTTGTATTAGACAACAGATGCTCATTGTATATTTGTGTTGCAGACTTCCCACTCTCCTTCTTTCTCTCTTTCTCTCTTTCTCTCTTTCTCTTTTCCATTCTGCTCCAGTTTATGTCGGAGGCAAAGTTCCCTTTTTCTGTATTGATCCGACTTTCCTTTCCGAAAAGGTCATACGGATGCACCTAGCTTACCCAAATTCCATCAGCTGTCTGAGTTCTATGAACTTTTAGTCATAGTTGCTTCTTTACAAAGAAAATCAATTGGACTCAAAAAAAGGGAAATAAGTCTTAGGGACAAATTTAGTATAGTCCTGACTTGAAGTTTTACGTGTTCAGTCAAGAGACTTGAACTAGGTCGGATAGTTCCCTGATATAATTATGAGGATTGATGGAGACATGTTTGGTTGCATTTGAATGTAAATCTGCATCACATTGCAAGTGCTTCTGAGGGAACACCCATACCTTCCTGATGTTGTGGATTTTTAATCTGAATGAGTATGCTTGTCTGCCAAGTATCAGTCCTGCCTTCTTTCCTGCTTCCATCATTGTTCCTCATGTATTTCTTGGTCTTGGTCTATGTACTGTGCTATTGTAAGATCTTAACTTACCTTTGCTTTTCTGGCTATTACCAGTGCCTCATGTATTTATATCATTATCCTGATATATGGTATGACTATGCTACGTGGCATGCGAAAAGTGGCTCTGTGGATGCTGCCGTCAAAGTTTATCAGAGAGCTCTGAAAGCTCTCCCAGGTAATGTTTTTGCTTCTCTTGTCAAAATTTCTAAACTGGAGATGTTAGCCAGACTAGGGTTTCGTTTTCTATGTGCTGTCAAATTATCTATATCTTATTTTTTCGTTCAAGAGAACTTTTTCATCGATGCTATAAAGAGTAGGTACAGTAGAGGATGGGAATTTCTTGGAAGTAAATCACTTTTAACATACAACCGTAAATCTGCAGAGCCTCTTGATGGTGCGTGCATTTTGCATTTTTGCTGGACTATGACATTAGGGAGAATCAATGAAACATCCTATATTGCAATACCATAGATAGGGCATACTATGAGTCCGTATATTTTTGTTTTCGTGTTTGAAATCTAAGTTCCTTTAACATGGTATCAGTAATCTAGGTTTTCAAAAAATCCTAAACACAAAAAGTCCCGTCATACTTCAGCTCCCGGCCGGAGATGGTGGCTGCTTCCCAATCATCTCCGGCCAGGCCACCTTCTTTCTTTGCATTTTGAGTGAATGTTTATCTTTCACATTTTGTTTCTCTCAAAAATTTGCTTTATCACTTCTCTGTGAGCACATCAGGGAACTTGCAAATCACGTCCCTGATCAACAATATTCCCTCTTATCTCATATCCACCACGGGAACTCCTCTAGGATCCTCCTTGTTTTCTCCAACCATGCATCTCCCCCCGCTTCCACTTTCCTCTCCAACAGACTGTCCAAGCCCGGATCTGGTCAACCATCCTCACTGCCAATATCGATCTGGATCTATCTTGACGCCACTGGTGTTTGTGGACGTTCTAACCATCCAGACACCAAGCTCACGTGGCCTCACGGTTCTGAGTCCCGAGGCATCGGCTCCGATCTGGTCAGCAGAGATCAACCTCCCACAACCACCTTCGATCAGCGCCCTAAGGCCACTACTCCAGCCGCCCTAAGGCCACTACTCCAGCCGCCCTCATCGGATCTTCCAGCCCTCGCTCCCATATCTGCTACACCATGGTACATGGCTAGCAGGCAACCACAACCATGTGGTTGCCTGCACCTCCACACCTTCGGCAGCCACGGCGCCGCTCAACCCGACTTCCTTTCACGTCGGCTTGTGGTTTGTTTCTCTTGTTGCGGTAGCCCACGGCGTCGCTCCACTTGACAACCTTTGGCATCGATTTTTCCATTTTGTTAGTTTAATTGCATGTTTGACGACCCTTACCCCTGTTCCCCGAGAGCCCTTGGCCTCGCTTGTGAGGGGGACAATCACTTGAGAGCCCATGGCCTCACATATGGGTCGTTCTTGCATTTTCCTTTTGTTTCTTGTGTGGTTGTGGTGTTTTGTGCTCTTGCTCCTGTCCTCGCCTTGGCCTGGTACTATCTTCAATTCAGCCGAAACGTCCGTTAACTCCCGTTCCGACTGAGGGGGTGTAATACAAGATATGGAGTATAATAGAGGTTATGGAGCATATATAATGAGATATATCAAGAGAATATTATTTAGGAACATTCTAAGTATCTTCTCCAATTCTATGTACTATAAATACTAAGCATTATCTCACAATATTAAAAAGTGAGTATTCTGATTATCTTATACAAATGACCTCATACTCAAAGCGTATTATGTGTTTATATTATGAATGGCCCCACACCTCACAATTTCTGGCTACGCCACTGGTTATAAGGTAGTACAAATTTAAAAAGCTTCTATAAGATAGTTGGTTCTATAAAAGTTAATTTAAAAGGTAGTTTTTATCAAATTTCCTGAAAATAATAAGAGAAAGTACTTGGAACCCTGTAAACGTTATGTAAATTGTTCTCTACTTTGTTCTGCCTGGCCCTTTTTCCCCTGAGTAGTTTCTTTATTTTTCTGAGCAGATTCTGAGTTGTTGAAATATGCTTATGCTGAACTGGAGGAATCACGTGGAGCAGTTCAGGTTCAAAATTATCATGCATTGCAACTTGAGCATATGCATACTTTTTCTATGTATAATATGTATCTCGATTGCATTTTCTTTATCTTGATGGAGAGATTTGTTCCTTCATGCAGCTTGCAAAGAAAATTTACGAGAGCCTGTTGGGGGATGGTGTGAACGCGACAGCCCTTTCACATATACAAGTAATTCTTTACAAGAAAATTTACGAGTTTCTGGCAAATGTTACTCCGGAGATCTTTGATAAACTCCAGTGTTTTCCTGAGGAGCTACAACAAAGCTTATATCTCATGTTTTTAAAATCTGGTGTTATAGAAAGCAAGTCAAGTGGGCATACGAGAATATTATGTCTGACATTTGACAACCATTGTTGTTAAGAAACATAAAAAATGCATATAAAAATCTTTGGAAGGAGATGAAGAGATTTATGATCGTTCACTCCAGCCATAAGATGAAGAAGAAGACGACTGTAGTTTGCTATAATGTTATGTGATATGTGACATTTTTATACGATATTAGAAAGCTTTTGTCTTTTGTTATAGAAGACATGTCAGAAGACGATTGTAGTTTGCTATAATGTTATGTGATATGTGACATCTTTGTAGGGTGAAAAGCTTTCGTCTTTTGTTAAATAAGACATGTCTTTTCAAATGCTAATGTCAATTTTTTATTTTTTTTTGGTGGTGGTGTCCGGTACTTTAGTTTATCAGATTTCTTAGGAGAACAGAAGGAGTTGAAGCAGCCCGCAAGTACTTTCTGGATGTCCGGAAGTCACCAAACTGCACTTATTATGTTTATGTTGCATATGCTATGATGGCTTTTTGCCTTGACAAAGATCCTAAGGTAGTCAAAACTTCATTTTTATTAAGCTTACAGATATACATTACTTTTCTGATGTAAATGGGATATTACATAGTGAACTACATTAATGCTAAAGGCAAATATTCTAACCTTGCTTCTCTTGTAGCCACTGGGTTTGGTAAACTTCAATGAGAATTGAATTCATGATTTAGAGTTTTCTAAGCCTGGGCTCCTCTTCTTGTATTCCCTATTTGTAGCGAAGGGAAACTGAGGATCACGATGGATGGTAGTTCAAGTTGGTTAGAAATAGACATCGGTGTGGTGGCCGGGCTTAGTGGTTGTTAGTAACATATGAGTCTAGTTCTGCTGGGTTAAATTATAATTTGGATGTAGTGTCATCTTTGATAAGCTTACCAATGTTGTAGTTCATTCAAGAACTAATATATGCTGCAATCCTCTTGTTATTTTTGGTTGCTGGCTCATATTTTAATGACTTATAGAGTGTTGATATTGTGCCTCTGAATGATACTATTATTTTTTCTTTTGTACTGATACAGATTGCACACAATATATTTGAAGCAGGATTAAAACGATTTATGCATGAGCCAGGCTACATCCTTGAGTGAGTTCAAATCTTGTTTTTCTAGACATCAAGCTTAGTGTTTATAAGCATGTGACATTTGTTACGGAGTGCAGTTTCTTCTGGACTGTGAGTTTTGGCGTTGTTGAAATTTATACACTAAAGACTGAAGTACATGTTTTGAGCAATGGTGAAGATATGATTATTGAACAACCTTTTAAAGGAAATTTATTGTTCTTTGGCTGTGCTGCAACATATTTATAGCTTCAATTCTTTCATTTTCTAATTTTTCCGGATTTGATTGTATGTTGCAGATATGCAGATTTCTTGTCACGTTTGAACGATGATAGGAACATCAGAGCTTTGTTTGAACGTGCTCTCAACTCTCTCCCACCTGAGGAATCTGTCGAGGTAGAAGGTTCTCCTTTTTATTTTAGGTTGCAGTAGGTCTCCTAGAAAGATTGTTTGTTTGATTTTTGTATACCTTCATAAGAAATGCTTTCTTATTCATTTGCACTCTTCCAGAGCAATTGAATAATGAGTTTGCTGTCCCAAGTCGAGGGTAAAGATGGCCATTCAACTTTTTGTCTAGCTAGTTTCATAATATGTGTTTAGTCAACCTATGCAAACATTGTGGAATTGAGGGAGTATGGATTAGTGTGCTCCTTTCAAATAAGCTAAAAAAGTGGGAAAAACCTTGGGAGTATGGATGAGTTTGGCCGCTGTTTTGGAAGTTAAGGTGGTTAAGTATGTTCAAGCCGAGGAGGATAAACGAGCTTAGATTCCCGTTCCTAAGGAATGGTTATAGAAATTTAAGACAAGTTGCTTGTATCTAGTATAGAGGCTGTATATTGATCCCATCTGGTAAAGTGCTTTGGTGGTACAGGAGGTTTTTTTTTTTAAGTGTTATGCCAAGTTCGAGCTCTTTGAGGTCGGTTATCTTTGTTCACATCATGTGGTTTCTCACCTTATGTGCACTTTTTTGGTATAAATTTCTGTGATAAGTTATAAACGAAGTGAGGAAAGTATCACAAAAACACAATGGCTTGTGTTAGGAAAGATAATATATGAGTATATTTGAAAAAGGATAGTAGGATAATATCTTGGGCTGTTACCACGATTAGTTTAGAAAATATTATCTTTTATCTAGTTTCCTAGGTTAGAGTATTCTCTATGATTTACTATATATTTTGTAATCTATATATATGGGTCTTCCCCTACATCAATAACCACCAACTCAATCATCTATATATATGGGGTTTACTCTATGCCCGACGTTTTTCCGGGCCTTTCACTTCATGAGTCGTGTTGATCTTTCTAAGTAGTTAAAGAAGGCTTGGTCGCTATGTCATTATTATTACTACCTCAATATTCGAGCCACAGGCCCACAAGGATGAGAAAAATTATGCGAAGATATCTGTTTTGTTTATTTGTTTGGCAAGCTCATGGAAATTTTAATCAAAATTACCATGAGTTTGAGGGAGGTTGTTAGGAAAGACTTAATGAAGTGTATCAGAGATATAAAAAAAATAAGGATAATATCTTGGTTGTTAGATACTCCCTCTGTTCTCTCATAAGGTTCCACCTTTCCTTTTTGGGCTGTTCACATATAAGCTTCCACTTTTTTTTTTTTAGTAACTTTTGAAGAGACAAATGACACAAGGGTCCTGATTCATTATTTATAATATCAAAATGCCACTCATTTACCTACCCTTACAGCCACCATTACACCAACATAACCCAACCCAGTTTTATTAATTTTTTTTAAAGCCCAACTTACACCCCATAAAACCCAAATTACAT
>CAAKMY010042402.1:0-16236 GCA_901111285.1 Corrigiola litoralis
GCCACGTCATCATTCCTAACATATCGTTGATGCCGTTAGCTAGCAGGTACCCTAATTGGAATTATACACAAGTGTCGGGTATCTAAAATGGAAATACCTAAACGACAGACACCCGAAGTGGAATTTCCCTATACGTCGGGTATCCAAAACGAAAATTTTCCTAAAAAGAAACGAACTCATCCAATCCAATCCAATTCACTCTAGGAAGGGAACTCCGAACCGGATTCCATTCCTCGAACCGAATCGAAACGCAACAGTAGTTTTTTTTTTTTTTTTTGACAAGCACCACCACAAGAAAATACAAATAAGTCTAGCCCATATTTTCTGGCATAGCTGCCATCTCATGGGCTTTATAAACACTATTACAATAAGATACATTACCTTCTAAGCTAGGAGTATATAAACTACCTACCTTCAACCTAATACATGAGCTATTATTCCAATCCCCATACGCTTCCGAGAAGGTGATACAAGTCGGCTTCTTCCTTGTTGGGATGGAAATGGCGTCATCGAGGTCCAGCCGCCTCTTCATGCCTACGCTAGACCTGAAAAACAAGGGGGAGTTGCAGATGGTTTAGGACATGATACTTGTTACGCCTACGCCTGGACTTGAATGAAAATATCTAGTTCTCTAGCTCTAGCTCATTACTACTTTAATAATCGTTATTCTCTAGCTCTGCTGAAACATGTGCAAATTTGCGCTTGCAAGTAACTTGAATTGTGTGAACTATCCCATGATTGCTGCTGAAATTCTCATCAGTAACCTCCTTCATGGTTACTTCGCTGGAAGCCTTAGTATCACACAGACCAACGTCCGTTGAGGCTTCCAAGGAAACCGCTGCTTCCCTCGAGTTTTCGCAGGGGGTTTCTATCAAGATTTTTTCTTTTTGGGTAAAGGTGCGAACCTTTAACATTGTCAAGGAAGAAGTACAGTGGAAGGTGAGCACTTTTCTTTGCTTCAACCGCTCAATTTGAAGCTCAGAGATGTTTAGCAACTTAGTTGGATTCTTAGCATTAACAAATTGTATCTTGCGTGATTTATCTTTCTTGGCGCAAGATCTTGTGTTCCTCCATTCTAATTTTATAAAGTTACTAGAGATGACCCGTGGCCTTGTGTTTGTCTCTCTTGGGTAATAACACCATTCTCCTTACCCTCTATGTTTTTGAATCTACTGCATCATGATTTATAGCACCTCCATCTAGTACCATTTTCACTAGACCCTCAGATATAGTTTCAACTCCTTTATCATATCCCATATTTGCCTCCTTCTTTTCCATAGGAGACAAAGCTCCTACATCAACATAAATCTTTTCACTCACTAATACCTAAGATTTTCTACTTTAGGCACCCCATGACATTATTCAATTCCTCTTTCACCAATTTATTCTTAGGTTCAATTTTTTGAGCTTCCAACAAGTCCTCATATGCTTCTCCTAACATCTCTATTTTGAGAAAGCCTTGAGCTCTCCGAAAAAAGCTTTAACATTACAGTTGTCAAATTCTAAGACCATGGAGCATAGTTCAACAGTTTTTGAAAAATTACCCAACTTCAGATTACATATTGCAAGATTCAGATTCGAGGAAATTGCCAAATCCCTAAAAACAACATTATCATGCCCTTCAAAAGATGATACAAAGGAGAAAGCTTTAACAACCTTCGTATAATTGATAAGAGTAGTGTCAAATCTATCAAGTCTAAATAAGAAGTTTCATTCGGCTTTGAAGAAATTCACATAATCCAACACAAACTCTGGTCAATTAATCCTTTCCATCTCTACAACATCCTTACTCCCCTTCTCAGACGGACACAAATTCACAACATCATCACTTCCCAACACATTGAGGTGATATTGAATAAGAATCTCTAGAATTGTTTCACACTCCATTAAAGCTGAAATTGGTCCAAACAAACCAGACCCAGAATCAAACGATCAACAAACAATAGGAATAAGTACCTGGTGGATAGCTAGCACAGATTTAGCACAGATTTAGTATAGTGGTAACTAGTTCACTCCTGATGTTGGCTTGCAAAACAGATGGAATGAAATGATGAAGAAAGTGTAACTATTGATATACCTAGTTGGAGACACTATTAGACTGAGAAAACTGAAAAAACTAATAAAATATGAGATTAGGAAAGAGAATTAGGCTCGCCGGCGACCAAATGACGGAGGAAACGGTCGCCGTCGAGCTAGATATGGAGTGGGGTTGTTTTGAGTTTCAGCTTTAAGAGGAGTTATAAGAGACTTTTTTGGGTTTTTTCAGGCACTAGTTTTACTCTCTTGTGTAAGAAAAAATTGAGTTCATTTCAAAAATTGTCCTTTTACGTGTGCTCGGCAAAATCCGCCAATCACACCGATCGAATAACTTACTCCCCAAACAAATACACAACAATCACAAAATTTTATAAATTTAAAAATTTAAAAAAAATTACGCAAAATGAAGGTCACAGGCAGCAGCAGCAGCAAGCAGAAAACGAGAGAGAGAAAAAAAATGTAACAATAACAACAACAACACAGATAAAAAAGCAAAGCAACACCCAAAACAAACCAAAATTCGCCAAATTGCTTTCATTTTTTTCGCGGTCTCATCTCTCCATTTCCCACCCTTCTCTCTCTCTTCATTTAATCATTTAACTGATCCCCCAATACGCCGTCGTTTTGATTCGGGTTGGTACGGCCAGCTTACTGACTCATTTCACTTAATTTGCTTTTATTGTGGTCCAACACAAATTATTAGAAGAGACCGTCTACTTTTATCATAAGAGTAGACCAACTATTTACTAGGTAAATTTTCGTATGCTCCCTACAGGCCCAAATTAGCTGTACATTTATATGCCTTTATTGGGCCAGCATGACTTGGTCTACTTTTATAATAAAAGTAGACGGTCTCTTCCAAGACTAGCTGCTGGTCCAATTAGGGATTGAGGTACGACCGTCGTATATTAGGACCGGATGAGCTGTTTCGGACGGTCGTACCCGGGTTTTGTTGCATTTGTGGGATGTTTTTGTGGAAGTAGTGGCTTGAGAAGTGTGTGCTTTTTGTTGATTTGATGAGGGGTTTTACTTGCATGTGTTAGTTATTGTTTGTGGTTTCGTGTTTCGATTTTAGCTCCTTAGTATCGCGGTTTTGTCGAGATTTTGGATTGGTTTTGGTTGGTTGTTTGGATTTTTAGTGTGTTGGGTGAAATGCTGGAGTGAAAGGTACAGTTCATCTTTGTTGAGTGGCCGAGAATGCGATGATTGTTGTTGCTCGGTTGTGTATACGCTTGTGTTAGTAGTTAATCTTGTGCTTAAGTTTGCATTGTGATTTCGTGTGGTTGAAAATGTACATTTCAGCTCTGTTGAGTGACCGAGAATGTGATCACTTTGGTGATTATTGTAGCTCAGCTGTGTATACGCTTTGCGTTAGCAGTTAACCTTGTGCTTAAGTTTGCATTGTAATTTTGTTGGTGGTGAAAACTGTACATTTCAGCTCTGTTGAGTGACCGAGAATGCGGTCAATTTGGTGATTGTTGTAGCTCAGTTGTGTTTATGTTTTTCTTTTGTAGTTAATGTAATAATATTATGCTTAAGCTCCCATTGTGATGTCGCCGGTGGTGGAAAATGTACATTTCAGCTTTGTTGAGTGACCGAGAATGTGATCACTTTGATGATTGTTGTAGCTCAGCTCTGCTCACATGCTTTACGTTAGTAGTTAATCCTGTGCTTAAGTTCGCATTGTGATTTCGTTGGTGGTGGAGGATGTACATTTCAGCTTCGTTGAGTGGCTGAGAATGTGATCATTTTGGTGATTGTTGTATCTCTGTTGTTCATATGCTTTGCTTTAGTAGTTAATCTTGTGCTTAAGTTTGTGGTGTGATTTCGTTGGTGGTGCGTGTTGGCCTGCAGTTTATATCATGTGGTGGGAAAAAATTCTGACTTGTGAGTTGTGTTGGTGTCAGGTTTCGGTAATTAGGGAGCTGAGTAAAATCGAGGTATGGCTCCGACTAGAAAGTCGAGGAGTGTGAATAAGCGGATTCTGTATCATAATGAGGTGTCTCCTGTCAAAGACGTAGATAGCGCGAATAAAAGTAATAAGCGGGTGAGTATCTTCTCTTGTTTAATGTGATAAACTTGCTTTACATTAGAGTGAATGTGTGTCATGTATTAGATGATTTATGAAGTTTACGTCTTGTGTTGGAACTTGGAACGAGGTTATTGCTATTTAATCAATAGCAAGTGTGTGCTCTCCAAGCTGGCTGCCTACTGTCACACATGCCTATTGCCTAAAGCACAGTTGGGGTATAGTTCTCACCGTCATTCGAACCAGTGACCACTGGTTCCGAGGTGGAAGACTCACCAACTGAGCTCCACCTCAACCTCTTCCTTTGGACGAAGACTGTCTTTAAGTGGAGTGTTGGTTTTTGTATGAATGTCGATTTGCTAGCTTTAGAACAATAGGTTTTGGTGTGCTGGGTGTAAGTAGTGATTTGTGGTAGTCATTTAGTTTGAGGGAATCTTCGCTTAAGTTGATTTTTGGTTCGCGATTCTAGTATCACACTCAGTTAATGTTCCTATCTTGTGTAGAAGAGGAAAGTCTCTGATATGTTAGGGCCTCAATGGAGCAAAGAAGAGCTTCAGCGTTTCTATGAGGCATATCGCAAGTATGGAAAGGATTGGAAGAAGGTTAGTGCAACATATACGTTTTTCTTTGTCGTTCTCTTCTTCTAGAAATATTGTGGGAAAACTGTGCTTGGGAAATTTTTTGCTGTTGATGTCACCTTCATGATCTTGTGATGTTTTCCAATTTCAGAAACTTAATTCAGTGTTTTGCTTTAACTGGTCCTCAGGTGGCTGTTGCAGTACGTAACCGGTCTGTGGAAATGGTGGAGGCCTTATACACTATGAACAGGGTAAGGATGGGCTGGGTATATAGCCAGGTTTATGTTTCACCATTTAGATTCTAATTTTTTCTTTGTTCTCCTTTGCTTTGTGTGCATGTGTGTTTTAATCCCTCTAATGCCTGCAGTTTTTTTTCCACAAAAATATCGATAACCAGAACCTTCTTCCATTAATAGATAGTACTTTATCTTGTTGCGTTTGATCTTATTTGCCAATTGCTGGAATATGTGTGTGTTGAAGTATTTCGTCCCTGCATATAATGTAGTGCTTGTTATGAGGTAGTGCTTATAGTAGACTTTAGACTATTCTGGTAAAAGAGGAAATTTTTGAATGGGGAGCACTTGGTGAATTGATTTTATAGGCATCGAGTGTTTATTCTGTGATAGCTACTCAGGAGCTTCAGAAGCTCATGACCTTCTTTCCTAGTTTCCTTTCACATGGGACATATAATAGCAGTATGGAGGTCATGTTTTAAGCCAGTACTGATAATTGTGTTGCGAAGAATTTCTTCCTTTGAAATAATGGAGGTGAATGAAGATGAAGATTGCCGAAAACCTTCCAAGTTCAAATAATATCTGTTTGAAGTGGAACCACATTTTTGTCAGGATTTGAGCTGTGTTCCTAATTTTCTTGCATTTTCAATTGTCTCCCTGAAAGGTGTTTTTCCCACATGGTACTGGGTTCTTGTTGTGTCTTTTGAGCTTGCTTACTAGTGCTACTTGTTGAATGTTTTTTTTTGTTTCCCCTGTCTGTCTTGTGTGTTCATGTTCCTTTTTTTGTTATTGTACATGTGTACATACTTTGATGTGGTTGTTTTCATCTCAGTTCCATTCCACACATTTATGTTCCCATATAACTTTTATCTATCTATAGTCAAGCTGCGGCCTGTGAAATCTAGTCAGTCAAATCTATATCTATGTTAAGAGGCCGATCTTTTGGTTCATCTATATAAGGCCATGTCCAGTTCAAACTTCCTTGCCACTAGAAGTTCTTAGGTATGCGGTCCATGCAATTTGTTCCTGGAAGAAAGCTTAACTTGTGTTTCGTTTATTTTTTGAGGTCACTTCCTTTGATAAGGTTGTTTGGAATCGTAGTTCATATCGACTATTAAGTAAAGTATTAACAAATGACAAAGCTGCCCTTCCAGTATTCACCGACAATACCCTGTTAAAGCAAAACTTATAGTAATTAATTAATTATCATAAATGTATTATATCACTTTAGTAGGCCTAGGAATCTGATGTTTTGGACTGGATTTTCCTCATCGAAGCCAGTTACTGAACTGTATATTAAATCAAATAGAACTTGCTTTAGAGTTTCTCAATTTTGTCGAATCAAATGGACTTCATACCTCCTTTCACTATGACAGATGGAACTGAACAGAGCCTAAGGTTTCTTTTTGTTTTAAGTGTTCAGGTTAAACATTTTGCATCAACTACTGCTTCATATGTGGGATTGATGATATGTTTTATATTTATTTCAGGCTTACTTGTCTCTTCCAGAGGGAACAGCTTCAGTGGTTGGACTAATAGCAATGATGACCGATCATTATTCTGTCCTGGTGAGAAAAGTACAGGCTGCTATGGTTACGACTTAGCTGTATAATGACCTTGTAGATATTCTTTTGCTGTTCTATGTCACTTGAATTTCTGGGTACACTTATAATCCAACCTTTGGCATTTTGTCGCAGAAATCACGGGTAATTAGTAATAATAAAATTAAAATTAGAGGTATTTAGTCATTCCAATTAGCCACAATTACCCATTTACCCTCTTCTCCTTCTCCTCCTTCCTCTTCCTCATCTCCCTATCCTTTCTCTCAACTTTGTTTTGAAGACCACCAAAGCGTTTGATTATTTTTGTTAAATTTTCCAAATATTAATGAGAGCAAAACAAAACAAAAAAGAAAAGCCGAAAATTTGAAAAAGATAAAAACTTTTAAAGACTGCCACATCAGCAACTGTAATGGAAATTTGACGGTGTTAGTTTTGGTCCATAAATGTGTACAATGTTAATAGTTAGGATTATTGTTTTGTATTTTTGTAAGTGGGATTATTTTTGTTTGATAATCCATACTTCGGATTGTTTGTATCAATTTCTCCTTCCTATCATTGTTCATATAAAACATAAAATTGTTTTTTCTCTTTATTAGTGAATCTAAGTGACTTTTAGCAAATTACTGTGTAAATGGTATTTTCTAGCACTATTATGTTCTTATGAATTGTTGATATCACAATGACGTTGGAGTGGACGTTGATGTTTTAGTTCACTCGGTTGTTTCTCATGTTCTCAATTTAGAGTTAGGTTGTAACTTGTAACTGTACAACAAACAACAATGTGTTGCAGAACTTATAAACATGATATTCATAAATATTCAATCATGCAAAGAAGAGAAGATACCAAGAGTTTGTACACCTGTGATGTGCTCAAGCAATGTTCAATAAGGCGACCGGTGAGAAAATGGTGCACAGGATATACAAGCGGCTGTGATGATGAGGGTGGAGGTGATGAGGGAAGGAAGAAGGCGTGAGTGACAGGAAAGTTAGGGCAGGCTGTGCTCTGCATTAGACTGATCAAAAATTGGTTTGTACCTTTAGGGGAGGTGAAGGAGGGTAGAGGTGGGTTTTTGTTTGTTAATCAAAAAAAGAAATGTTGTTTAGGTAACGTCTCCATTGTACCAAATAAATTGTCGAGACTTTCTATTATGTATTTCGTTTTCCTTCTTTTCCATTAAATGGTTCCTTTCCCTTCCTTCTGTAACCAGATCGATTCTTGGTTAATTGAAATACTATTCTCTTTACATTAGTTAGCTGCATAATGTTTCTGGTTTTGTACATGCTGCTCTAAATCTCGAGTTCCTTGTTGTAATCTGTTATCTTTTTTAGCATTGTCCTTTAGCATCAAAGTATATCTCAGAACTTATATCATATAAAAAGAACTTTGTAAGTAGGATATGAAGTATTGTTGAACTCTTTCTTTATTTACTTTGTTTCAAAATTATTGGGCTCTAGACATGTTTCTCAGTTGGTGAGAATTGGTACTTGATTGAATTGATTGAACGAAATACCATGATTTGGCCCCTTATGAGGATCTAACTCCATCTTTATGGCCTATCAGGAGGGAAGTGATAGTGAACAAGAGAGTAACGATGGTGTCGGAATATCAGGAAAACCTCATAAGCGTACTCGTGGAAAGCTACAACCAAACTCGAAGGGATCAGATAGGAATGCTCTAGATGTCTCACGTGCTCAGCCTTTTGCCTCAAGTTATGGTTGCTTGTCACTGCTAAAGAAAAGGCGTTCTGGTGGTAAGGTCTCATTTTGAAAAAAAATACTTGCTCCAAGCATCCCTAATTATTTTCTGTTATGGATAAGTTCCAAACTAGTTAACCTGGATGACTTGGCTGATTTTGTTGATAAAAATGGCCCCTGGACGAGGCTTTTTCCTTTTTTAAATATTTTCTGTTTTATTTTCTATAATAACAATGGCAGAAATGTGAGATTGATACCCTCCTTTATGAGGGTTGATAATCCCCCTAATGTGAGAGAATATCCTCCTCTTTTTTGTAGGACAAGACACCCAAAGGGATGCAATTGTGGTTTTATCTCTTCAATGCCATTTCTGACTCTTTCTATGATTTCTTTGTTTTGTTTTTGAGGCGTTTCAGGTGACCAGCCTCGAGCAGTTGGAAAAAGGACGCCAAGGATTCCTGTAAGATATACTTGTGATAACAAAGAAAAGTATATCTCCCCGTCCAGGCAGGGCCTGAAGTCAAAGTTAGATGCTGATGATGATGATGATGTTGCCCATGAGGTCGCATTGGTATTGGCTGAAGCTTCCTATAGGGGTGGTTCTCCTCAGGTCTCCCATACTACAAGTAAAAGAAGAGAGAGTGCTACAACATCACTTGCTGGATTAGGTGACAGAATGGTAATATATATGCTTTCTTGTTACTCAGTGTATTGAATTTATAGGTCGAGATGCCTGATGAATGGTAGATTTTTTGCAGTGTTCGGAATCAGAAATGACAAGTGCCAAAAATGTTGGAAATGAAATGGATGACGATGGGTGTGAAGGAAGCTTGGGAAGTACAGATGGTGATAATAAGTTTCCTCTAGAGAAACCTCCTGGTAGGAAAGGGGTTAGTACATTAGTTCAACAAAAAGAAAAGAAATCTTTAGGAAAGAAGCTAGAAGTTGAAGATGCTAGAGAACATGATGTGGAAGACATAAAGGAAGCGTGCAGTGGTACAGAAGGACAAAGGTTCAGTAGCATTGAAAGAAAGCAAGTACCAGAGGTGACGTATGCTCCTTTTGTCCGACCATCAGGTCAGGCAACTAAGAAGAGGAGCAAAAAGGTCTTGTTCGGTGGAGGTACGTTAGATTTTCAATACAAAGCTTTGTTCTTCATATTATGCTTAGTATGCTAGCCTCTGGGATATCCTTAAAAGGTTGAAGGAGATCAGTGCAATCTTCATCTTCCTTTTATTTCCTAGTTCACTCTGTACGTTATTCATAATATTCGAGAGTACCCATAAAAGTATATCTATTGCTGAGGTCTGACTTTTGAGGGCATCAGGAAGGACCTCTTTCTCTTGAAGGGGAAAGGTTTCATACCCTACTTCTTTGGGAGCCTTTTGGTGGTGGCTGTTTCTATGACATGATCTTACTCCTGTCTGAGTAGTTTGAATTTTTTAGCGCAGACCCTAGTGGCCAGTTAACAGATTCAGTGTATTCATCCTCCATGACTGTTTTGCTCAAGCTGATGAGTGTTTCAGTTGCTTGCACTAATTCTTTTTTTTTTCATTACCCTTTTTTATCAATTTCGTTTTGCTTGCTGTGTTTCTCTATACAACCTTATAATACCATGACCTTAATACTTCTCACGAGGCTGCTATCTATAGCAGAGTGGGGAGAGGGGGTTGACTGTACACAATCTTACCTGTACAGAGACGCTTTGCAGTCATACAATGTACAATTGCAACATATCATTTTCCTAAATATCAGTTTATTGATTTCTTATTGTTCCACGCTCACATCCCCTGGAGGAGAAAAGGAGACTGATAATATTCATTCTTGCTTCCCTTTGTTCAGATGAAAGCGTAGCCTTGGATGCCCTGCAAGCTCTAGCTGATTTGTCTCTATTGATGCCTGCTACTAAAGCAGAGGCAGGTATGGCGTATTAGCGTTCAAGCTCTGATATATTCCTTTTTCGTGTTTGAAAAAAAAAAAAATAGAAGTTGCTTGAGAAACAGGAGCTGTTCTGTTTTCCCCCCACTTTCAGTCATGACTAAATATCTGTTCAGTACATTTGTACTGATTCTATTCTTCTATTAATGTTATCATTTAGGCTCTGAATATATATCTTAGATTATCGCTTTCCTAACTGAAGTATGTTGAATCACATATGAAATGAATCCTCAGATTTTTCGTTGCTCTCATTTGATTCTCTGTTTATTTTCTCTTAATATTAAGTAAGTGATTGGATATTGGTTTGCTGATGATCTCAGAGTCAGATATACCACTCAAGGAAGAAAAGGAAAGTCATATTGCAAAGTCCAGGCCACAGGAAGCACTACCTTGCCGGGCAAAACCGAAAGCCTCACCATCTAAGAAGAAAGGAAATCAGTCAGTTTACAGCACCCAAGTTTCTGAGTTCAGAACATCAAAACCAGGAAAAGCCCCAGCACCTGATTTAAGTGCCATTAGCGAAATGAAAGAGCCAGGCATCCGGAAAAGAAAACAGAAGTCCTTTCTGTCTAAAGTAAGATCTGTTCGTACTGTTTGTTACCAGCTACTGTCTGCTTGATTTCCTGTGCAAAGTTATTTTCCTTGTTGCAAGAGTTATTTCATGTACAACTGCGTGATGTGTTTTCCTGACAGAGTTATGCATCAGAGGTTCAAATGGAGGCTGATGTAAGAGCTATACAGAAAAAAGAGGTGTGAATTATTCCGTGCTAGATTCTTGTAATAAATATGAAGAATGTATTTGAAACTCAATTTGGCGTGTTAATTGCTCCCTCTGTCTCAGTCTTAGGTGTTTCAAGACATATAAGTTACGAAATTTAGGTTGTTTGGTTATGACTTCTTTTTTACTGCGTCATATTTGTTTCTCTGGGATGAGTTAAGACATACAGGTTCGTGCATTTGATGCTCACTAAACCTTAGTCACAGGCATTGCAACCCTTCAAATAGGATCAAGGAATTGTGGTCTAATGCTGTTTCTCAAATGCTTTTGAGTGTTGTAGCATTACCGTTTAGCCCATAAAAAGGAACAATGATGTCAAGTCCCCTTTAAAATTCCTTCCAGGCAAATGCGAGAATGTTTGCTCTCCATGTTTATCTATGAAACACATGCGTGTAGTTTTGATAAACATTATCCATGTCTAACATGGTTGCATGAAGAGACATATTTAAGACACTCAAGAATACGATTCTAAAACGTACATAAATCAAAGAAAGTGACTTGCTTTGCTTGGGATAGTGTGGGATACAACAGGAGCTTATTGACATAAGAAAAACTGAAATCAGAAAATAGCTGTGGAAGAATACAAAAACTTGTTTAAGATGGTCCTTTTGTAAGTTGCAAAAAGACCAGGTGATCCCGCCCGAGTAACTTACAGCCTCATCCTTCATATACTGCATTTTTTTTTTCTTTTTAAACACGCCCTTTCTCCTTTCTCCCACTCTCTCTCCTCTCTCTTCCCCCAACTTTCTCAGATGGAAATGCTTCAGCGATGAGAGAAATAAAATCACGGACAACTATACTTAAGCTTTTCTACATAGATTCCTCTCTCCTCCTCCACCTTCTACGCGTTTTAGCCTTGGAAGTAGTTTGTCCTATGTCGTGCGATTTTCGTAAGTTTGGGGCGCTGGTGCTGAAGTCAGTTGTGTGGTGCAATTTATGGGCGGTTTAAGTTGTTATTGTTGGTAGTGGTTGGTTGGATTGTTGTTGTGGTTCTTGATGTTGGTTGTGGTTGTATGGATTGTCATTGTGGTTCTTGATGTTGGTTGTGGTTGTATGGATTGTGATTGTGGTTCTTGATGATTGCATAATGGATGAAAATTATTTTATTTCTTAAATACTTGCATCACAGAAGTGATTTGGAGGTAAAAGTTGATTTTGGAGCTAATGGTGGTTAGACTTGTTATGTTTTCCAAAAGCCAAATTTGAGTTGTAATTTCGTGAATTTATTGTGTATTTCTTATTCCTATTTATTACTGAAGTATACTTAGCCCCCCTTTAAATTTAAACCCAAATAAACGTGCGAGTTAAGAAGAAAAAAAGAAATTTTTAGTTATTAACTGAGAAGTGTGAGTTTTTAATTAAAAGTGTGAGTTTTTAACTTCAAAGGGCAAAGTTACAATGAATAGGGAGTCATACATATTAGATGTAAGAATTATTGAGTTTTTAACTAAAAAAACGTGAGTTTTAAAGTTATGACGGGACTTAGAATTAATAGAAATATAATATATTTTGTATATAATGAGTGGCATTTTGACTAAAAAAGTGAGTTCTCAAGTTATGACGATAACCTCATAAAATTATGAAGTATTTGATCAGTTTTCGACTAAAAGGGGGAGTTTTAACATTATAATTGTAGTTTTGTCATTTTCACGGTCTCTTCGATTCTGCCACACCTCCCTTCTCTTTTCTCCGCCTTCCTTCACCAATATTGCCTCTCTCCCATCCGCCCTTCCCTATGATCGTCGCCACTCCCAGCCGTCTCCACCACCCTCTTCTTGTGTGGTTGCTGTGAAATGCTGCTTGTTGTGTTGTGGTTTGTGAGGTAGGTCTTGGCAGTGTTTGTATTCTTGTGGGTGTTCCTCTGGTGGTGTTTCGTGGTGGTGCTAGGTGTTCTGGGTAGTGTGTGATGGAAGTGGTGTGCTGGCGAGTGGTAGATTGGTATGAAGATGAATGAAAATGAATGAGAAAATTAAAAAGACAATGCGGGTTTCATGCACGGATGCTTGGAAATAGGATGCTCAAGGCTGTATAGGGCTAATGCGCATCAGGGCTTTTCTTTATGGGCTAGTTTTCTGTAACCTATAAAAGGCAGTCTCTTAAGGGTGGTGCTTGTGGAAGAAATTGACAAACTGAAAGGAATCAAGCTCAGTTTTTTGAATAAGACTTATGAAATATAATTTAAAGTATTACAACTAGTGGAGAAAAAATTTCTATTAATACAATATTCATCATTATTATAATTAGCTGTTGTTCCACTTCTATGTTGTGTCAGAAAGTAATTTTTTTCTACAATCATGTGCTACTGTAATTCTTGTTTGTGTCGTGTAGTCTTATTGTCATTGTTGGTATCTTGAATTATGTTTTTCTGTATGTTTATTTTCTGGCTCATCACTATTATATCAGTGTAATTTGTTTGCTGGTTGTAGAATTTCTTTTGCGAGCTGTAAGTTATCTACGTACTTTTTATTTTCTATGTTGTTGATAGTTTTCAGATCAGGGGACTATGTCTTTTACTAAAAGTCGGCGCTCTTCTCATAATGCTTCCCAGCTACAACTTGGGCCATTTGTCAAAATTGCAGAACATTCTTCTTCAAGTACTGATATTAGAAGGGAGGGTGAAGACTCAGCAATCTCATTTGTGCTGGCTCCTACTATGAAGATTAACTCGCCGACTAAATCTAGAAGCAGGCGTAAACTGAGCAAATCTCAGATTCTGAGGAATGCAAGATCAGAGACTTTGGTGAATGGTCAATCTAACACCTTTGGGCAGCACCATAAGACAACTGATCTCAAGGTAGATCAATCGCAAGATCTTTCAACAGATTGCCTCTTCTGTTGGCCTTTTGAGCTGCTGACTCTGTGCCACTTTCTATGATTACAGGAAAGACTTTCCAATTGTTTATCAAACTACCGTGTCAGAAGATGGTGTGTCTGTGAGTGGTTCTACAGTGCTATCGACTACCCTTGGTTTGCTAAGAGTGAGTTTGTGGAGTACTTATACCACGTGGGGTTGGGCCATGTTCCAAGACTAACTCGTGTTGAATGGGGTGTCATCAGAAGGTATCCCAGGGTTAAATTTTTTTCTTGAGTAAATAATTTTTTGTTTCTTTGGCAAACTTTCCTATTTGCTGCCTTAGTTTAGAAATTTGACATTGATAAATAGCTTTATTCATTTGAGGGGGGATGAAAGGAATTCAAAGTTGTTGACTTTTATATGTAATGATCCTCTTGTATGCATTACATGAAATCGGTTAGAACCAGGTACGTACTTGTTCTATGAACAAACTGTGAAATTTAAAGATTAACTAAGGTGGCTTTCATTAAAAAATTTCTCACATCATCTCCTCCTACCTTTAGTAACTAAGGTGGTATGACCCTTATGAACTAGCATGTGAAATGTACTTCAGCGCCCAAAATGTTAAAATCAAGTTCGATGTCCCCGTTGAAAGGTTTTCCTATCTCGATTTGCTGCCTTTGTTCGTTTCATATTTCATGAGCTCTTTTGAGTATTGCGGGATAATAATGTGGATTTTAATGTGATCTGATTAGGGACCTAGAATGAAGCAGAATGCATGACAGGTCGAATTTAGAATTTACATAAATCGCCTTAACCCAGTCATTTTAAATTAAACTGTAGCGAAGTTTTTTTGTTTCTATTTCTAGACTCGGGATCTTTATATTCAAAGTCCAGCTTTTCTTCGTATTATGCATTTGGTTTTTTTTTTTTTTGTTTTAATTTCTGGCTGTATTAGTTAATAGACCTTGCTTTCAGATAACCTCTGAAGTCTGGACTCTGTCATCAGCATCCTTGCTTTCACAAGACACAGACCCTGGTTTTGATGGTCCTCTTAATCTACCAGAGATGTTAAAATTCCCTCTTTTTTTAACACCTTCTTCAAGCTTTTTATCGTTTGCAGTTTAAAGTGTTTCTTTTGGTGGTCCATGATATGGTAATGTAGAATCCTCCTCTTGTTTTCTGAAAAAACCACCTGTTTGAATTTATCTTAGAGCCTGGGACCATGGAATCTGGGGCCTCCTTCAGAACCGAGTTTTCAGTCCAGTTTAATTCACACCAAGTCCAATCTTATTAGTATTCTATGAGTGAGAGTTTGTTTCTTGACATTCCAGATTTGTGAGCACCGTGGACCTCTCGAGAATCCCAGGGACCTGATGTTCCCTCCCAACATCCATCAGATGAGACGGCCACAAGGGGCACACACTTAAGCATTAAACCAAAGATCCCAGATCAATCACAATGTATATTAAATCTGGATCCTCCTCCTGAATGACTAGGATAACTTAAGAAGACACTGGTAGCTTGTCCTGTGGGCCAGTGAAAATACGAGTCCTCGTATTTATGGAACACACATGTTGCTTCAGATGACAAACTCACTCTCCAGCAGCATCTGGCGTTCTTGTACTGCTTTCAATATTCTCTGACGTGTTGCCTCATGCATGCTGTCACATGCACCTTGTAGTTAATCCTTAAAGTCGCCCTTCATGCATTATAGTGTGGTGGACAGTTGGGCACACACCTCGTAAAGATCTGTTTTCCCAAATCAAGAAGAAGCCATTTTATAAAATTTAGCTGGTCGATGCACGCGGAGCCTAAGCTTGGTTTACAATATTAGGCATGTTTGTGAGAACCTAGACCCTAGGCACTCTTCTTAATTACACAGGCAGAATTGTCATTACACCAAATATTCCCATGGTTGTAAGAATCCTAGAACCTATCTACCTCTAAATTCGGAAGGTCATTGGATCTATTCATTTTGTCACACGATTGGCCAAAGCTTAATTTAGAAGCTCATTTTCACCTCTTGGTACCCCTGTTTCTCTGGCTTGTCCTTGTCTATTGGCCTTGTTGACAGCCGAGACAACTCTGTAGGTTACTAACTGAGATCCACGATCATGATATTTAGTCGCTGCCCCATCTCGGTAGAAGACTAGTTTCCCTTCTTTTCCTGGGGATCAGTTGCAAATCCACACTATTCCAGTTATTGTTTGGCCCGAGAACTAGGTTGGAGTTTGAATCATGCAGTCACCCTCCTGAAACTTCTTTGTGTGTTCAATCTCTCCAATCTTGCAACCGTAGATCACAAACCTTCTCCATCAAGGAGGACATTAACGCGGAGATCACTATTTGTTGACTCCTCTTCTGATCCTTTTTGTAGAATGAGATGTAGCTGTTATTTCTGTCCTTCAAAACAGATATTGCTGGGATTGACAATGTTGCTCATCAGAAGAGAGAAGAGGCAAAGGAGAAATGGAAAAGAAATCAGGAGAGAGAGAGAGAGAGAGAGAGAGAGAGAGAGAGAGAGAGAGAGAGAGAGAGAAGAGAGAGAGAGAGGGAGAGAGAGAGAGAGAGAGAGAGAGAGAGAGAGAG